>OENM01000782.1:0-58491 GCA_900239745.1 Rotaria magnacalcarata
AATCGAATGTTAATAGTCTCAGATGAACGAGCTTGAAAAACCGATTACAACTATATATAGAAAGTTATGCGTTGATTGTAATTTTGTCTTAGATATACCCATTAGTTAAATTCCATTTTAAAGGCGTACTAGTTGAAAATGTCACACGAAATAAATAATCTGCCTTTAAAAATATCACCTTTTAACTACAGCTTTTAATACTCTTTTTTGATCAGTTTTCAAGCTCGTTCATCTGAGACTATTAACATTCGATTCTAGCGCAAGAATATTTTTTCAAAATTTTCAGCAAATTCGCGTACTCACCCTGGGGATCAGATGAAGTCGAAAAAGTTTTTCCTCGTTTTCGAACGAACCAACTTTGCTAAACGGTTCAGTATGCTAATCTTATTTTTTCTATATCACAATTTTTGTCAATCGATGATATCTAGTATTGGTCGTACGTCGGCTATTTTGATGATTTTTACTACCATATCGATAATGTTAACTACTTTTCGGATCGAGCATATCGTTCTTTTTCGGAACGGTTTTCACAGTTTTGTGTAGAATTAAAAGTTACATGATATATCCAAAATTCAGCTTGGGGTCTCCCTATCTGGAAAGATTACATCAAATATACTGTGAAAAATAGACTCAAAGAAACTAAAAAGTGATGTCACTTGACATACTTGTTGGTGCTTGTAACCTCAATAAAAGAATATTATCCAATACTTTAAGTATACAGTATTACTCACCGAACTATGGCCTATCTTTCGGAATATTCATCTAGAGATTTGAACAATCTGCTGAGACATCAGGCTGGGTTGTTTGATCAAGAAACTTTTACTACTTTTTACATTGAAAACTTGTGAGGGTGTTAAAGGTCATCTTTGACTAACTTTTCGAAGGAAAGATATTAGAAGGTAAAATTTTCAGGTTAATAGTTTTAAACCTTCATCTTTCAACTGCGCATAAAGAAAAACAAAAAATAAATTTTATCGAATGCTCGATACACTGGAGCGATCCTCAGTCGGCTCGTGAAAGCTCTCTTAAATGGCATATTCATCTCTATCATGCTGTCGAACAGATTGCAGACAAATAGAACTTGGATATTGATGTTTTGACATGAGGGTGTGAAAGGAAAAAATGCTGAGAGGAAGTTTGTTAGTTAAGTGTCAATGGAACTGCCCGATGTTGCAAACAATTACTATTCCATTATAAACGGCAGACATAATTCAACCAAGCGACAATGATTATGTTATTATACAAAGTAAAGATATCCGTTCTATGTTTATATATTTTCTCGCTCTCTCTTTTCCCCTCTGCATAACTTTCCTATTTTCTACTTGGATATCTTCTTTCTATTATCGTATAGAATATGTAGAAAAAAGACTAGTCATTCGTACAAACAAAATAACAATAATATCAATAATATTCGCATAAAAAAGGGGTTATTCATATGTGTTTGTTGTATCTCGATGTCATATTAATGATAGATCAACAAAGAGAAAGAACAAAGTTATTTTAATAAGAAAAAAAAGAGTAAACTAATTACTTATCAAGAATGACTACTCAATAAAATGCTATTACTTATAACTTTCTTATCACGTAAGTGTATCAATATTTCTTTCAATAAATAGATGATTTATCTCTACATCGAAACTGTGTGTTGTGAATACGATAGGCAAAGATAAGAAAAGAATGATAATACAAGTATTACGAGACATGAACTTACAATGAACATTCATTTATATATTTATTTGACAATTTCTCAATAGTATTGAATAGCAAGAATAACAAGGCGTTATTTTCTATTTCCGTTTCGGAACCACTTGTTGTTGTTGTTTCTTTTAGAAAGAAAAAGAAGATCGAGCATCATCCGTGGTTAATTCCGTTATTGCAGTGTTTTATTCTCGTTTATTGTCATTTACTCGTAGTAAATAGTCATTTTCATTCGATCTTATTCGTCTTTTTCTTTTTCTTTAATCTATTTTATAAATTTCTCGGTAAAACGATATGCTCATTGATACATTTTTATCATTTAAGACAGCAAGCCGATTAACAATTTAAGCTTATCAGAACAAAAAAAAGAAGCACAACCTACGAGATAATCACTAGTAGAAAGAAAGCTGAGATCAAGATCTTAGCTCTATTCGGAATTGTTTTAGAATGCAAAACTAAAGATTATATATACTTAAATAAGAATTTTCTTTATAATTACTTCTAACGACTTAGTTCTTCTTCGAGAATTATATCTAATGTCTGTCTAAAGATAAAAAACATGACACGCTAACCTTTTATCGTCTGCAAACACACATTCGTGATGATTATCAGAATAATTCAACAGATAGAAATGCTTTCTAATTGCAAATCATACTAGAAAAATAAATAAATAAAAAGAGAAATCTTTTCCTGCTATTTTAAAACGAAAGCGAGAATGAAAGGTTATTTGTGTAGGTAGAAAAGTCATTGCCATATTTTTATGATTCTCTATGAAAGTATGTTTTCTGGTTTATTTACTGTTCAGTTTTAAAACATTCGTTGCCGCAGAGAAAAAACTGATAGAATGTTGGAGACACACGTGATATTTCTAGAAACAATTGTCTGATTGTTCAAAATAGATTGGCTACATCAAAACGATGACGACGACACAATGTTAAACATGAATGAATGTATATATATTTCTTGAGAGAGAAGATGAAATAATCAAAACTAAATTATACTTCAAACGTAAATTATAAAAAGATGACACTGCTAATGTTTATGAGTTTACGGAAAAACCTTTGAAAAAGAAAGTTTTATTAATCGTATACAATTACCATCGTTGACAATGGCAGAAAAATGATTCTTTTCTTTGGTTTTTTCTTGATTTTTGAATAGGAATATAATGTAATTACTAGCAATACAAAAAAAAACGTCTTTTTCTTCATATTGATGATGCTCAACTTATACACAGTGAAGTACAAACGTTCTTGCCCAGACTACACCCTAGCTTTCTTTTAGCGTAACTTTGGAAATCCATGAGAGATGCTTTTGAACGATTTCTAGAAATAATGAGGAGGTCAATACGACGTTGTTTGAATCGAAGTTCGTCCTTCCAAGACGTGGGATCATCAGAAACACACCCTGCAATAAAACACTGTGCAGCCGTAACTGAACCAATAATCTCATTTACACTTTTATCATGAAAGATCATCGGTATCTCACAGAAAACGATGCTGGGAACAAGCTTTTCATTCAAAATTTCAGATGAAATGCGCGAAAGATATACGAACAAGCACAATGGAGTACAATTGCTATTTAAGTATACTGCGAGGATGTCAATGCTTGCTAGTACATAGCGGTTTTGGAAAATTTCGTGAGATCATCAAAGCAGGATCAACCGCTAGTCATTCAATGGTGATATTTAATAATCTAGAATCTCTCAATTTTCCAAAACTGCATCGATAGCTTATGATGGACCTCAAAAGGCTTAATGACAAGTGAAAAACTTCTGAGCAAGAAAACATCAGAAAAACGTGAACGGGTTTCTACCACACTCGTCACGTTTCCAGTAGAAAGCCTTTCATTCGTCATCAAAATTAGTTTAGAGACGAAGGGCATCGAAATATCGATCAATAGCGCAGATTTTCCATGAAATGAAAAAATAATAGCTACTTTAAGTATTCTTAATTATTCTGTAAGAGCGATAAAATGACGCTCCTCGAGTTTTATTCAACTAAAGGACGATGCGATCATCGACTCGGTGTTGTATCTTTGAAACTTGCTCTTTACTCTATTTGGAAATATATTTGCTTTACCTACTGATTGTTCTCCTGCCGCGGGACACAACTAACTTTGGAGGCAGGAACTTTTGCACTCCACTGTATATATATATATATGCAGCTACGTTCAAGCATCTATATCAAAACGCGCACAAGTATAATCATGATCAATAGCGAATCATTCTCATTAATGATACATCGCGTTGTCTATCGGGAAAATCTGTGTTTCATATTCCTATGAATTGCTTGTTCTTGTTTCTTTTTATATAGTAGAATGAAATTTCTATGGGCCGTGTCATCTCATCTAGTGAATATCTATCAATATTTTCTTGGAATAATTTTCCGATATAAAATAATGAGTTCCCGTGAGACTGTCAGAAGAAAAAAATAAAAAAATACGTTTCCGGTTTTTTAATAAGTGGTTCATAATGATGATGGCAAAGAAATGTCAGATGAATGATTACTTTTTTGACTTTTTCGCTAATAAAAAATATATGACCTGTCCAATGTTTCAACAGAAACATTTATATGTTTAATCAAAACAATATAAAATCCGCAAAACATCCATATTTTCGAGACGCATGCATTCCGAATACATCTAGAAACATATTCCATATGGTCTATCGTACTAATTACTTTCAAATAAATTAAAGAACTGTGGATAACTTCACTGAAGTCAATAGCGACCGTGCATAATTTATATCACAAATCTATGTATGAATATTTTATGTTAAAAGAATTCTTTCCAATAAAATCATTTCGTTTTCTTTTTTTAATCTTCTAATCGTTAATGATAACGTTATTGGTATCAACAGAATACTATCACTGCCAAGAAAATATCAGATACGTACAAGTAAGTGCTTGAAGCAACAGGGTTTTTAAGGCATGATGGATCTCTATTTCAACGTACTTTCTATTGGCATCAGCAATCTGTATTTATCTATCACGAATAGAAGTAAAAAAAAACAAGAAACAATTTTCTATTGATATATCGTCTTCAGTTGAAATATTGCTGATTCAGAGCTCTAAGTTATCAACATTTCGGCAACACATAAAAAGAAAGCTACGAAAAATGACTCCATTTATGGTAAAATACTTTGTTGCCTATAATATGTCCTGAAAACTGACAGCATGTCAAAATGAGGATCAATAAAGTACGAATTAATATTTGAAAGAAATATGTATAATTTTTTTGCTTGCCTTAGCGAACAAATATGTGTTATATATAATTTCAACATTAAAATTTGGAAATCCTAGGAAATCAATTTAACTTAATCAAGATTACTGTGTCTCCATATAGTACGCGTTAGTGCATAATTCGAATTGAATTTTAGCTGGAGAGTTAGTGTTTAATTTCTATGTTAATTAGCTGTTTTGTCTAGATGTGCAAGAGTAGAAAATCATCTTGAGATTTATTTGACATACTTAAGTTCTTGAAAAATGATAAGAGTCATCTCCTTCGCCTCTGAATACCAATCTTCCAACTGTGATCTCTATAGCTAGTTAGTTTTTTTATTACTTATATCCATAATAATATTTAAATTCAATTTACGTGATGTTTGACTTCCGTCAACATAACAACATGCCAGTATTAGTTAGAAAAAAAAACTTCAGAAGCAGCCAATAGAGAAGAATAGTCTGTTGAAAAATACATTTATTCACCGATCACATAATATTCAGTTACAGCAGAGCTCTTTTCTAACATTACCTTGATCACAAGATGTCATTGATATCTGGCAAATTTGTAAGAGTCATGCATGAAAATATCTTTTTAAAATGAAAACGTACTTAGCAATGGAAAAAAAAGTGAATTTTGTTTATTAATGCAAAGGCTAGTTGACTTTTTTAAACGCTCAAAAATATTTTAATCACAAAAAAGCGCATTGATGATTAAAGAAAACATATCTTCAGGTATTATACGTCGAAATTTAGTCGATGATGCACTCTGTCTGACCCTGAAAACGTATTTCTTGTTAGAAAAATATCTAACGGCGATGTTGGAAGCGGAAACAGATTGGACCACTGAATGTATGTTTTTTTCAGGTGTCGCTTCTTTGTTAACAACTGTATTTATTCAAGTTCGCTTAGGACTAATATTTATGTAAGTGTTTTTAGATGAGATTGCATAGTGAACAAATTCCGTCTAGACTATTGACATCCTAATATGAACAACTGGCTTGATCAAAAGTAACAGAGCAATATTAATTTTCTTTCCTTCTTTCAGTTATTTAGCTAATGAGAAGTTGTAATTGTGTCGGCGACAGATCTTAATACATAGAAAAGAAAATCTCTCTGTATATATAGTTCTTTGTTACAAGATGTTATTTCTATCTTTCTCATTTTTTTGTGAAATAGGTGAAATAAACTTGTGTACCGGCGTCGTACGACATAAGTATGAATTAAAACTAGACATTGTTAACAAAATTATCAAAGAATAGTCGAAGTATCTGGTGAAAGAATTTCTTGTAAGTTTTGAACAGTAGGCACAAATGGAAGACCTTGAATTTTGCTTCTGTATCGAAAGCTTTAAAAAAAGAAATGTGAAGATGTTTTTTATCATTATATCTTCCAAAATATTTGTTTTTGAGTTATCTTTTTTTTAAACTTATCTGATTTATCAAAGTTAAACTAGGGCCTAAGTACAATAATAGTAAATGTTCACCCAGTGTATCATTCATAGTCAATTAACTTTTTTTTTCGTCACAATCAATTTTATATTAGAATAAAATTTAAAAAAACGAACAAATTTATTTATTAATTGAACCACTTCGGTAAATATATATATATATATATAAAGTTCAAAAGTAAATTGTTTAATAAACAATTGTTTATGGCTAATCAATACTAATATATCACTTGTACTATTTTTAGTATTTGTCGTTACTGAAGTGCATATCAAGTGATTCATTTGACAAATAATATAGTTTTTGTTTGCTTAGGTAATTGCTCTATACGGATAAAATGAGTATTCTCTTAAAAAAAAACAAGTCCATTAACAACTGTAAGTAAGAACTTGATCCTAAGTATCTATTAATTGATTACACTTTACATCCATAATAAAAATCGATTTGTTTGTTCTTTGAACTCAGCATCAAATATGTTTTCGTTTGTCAAATGAGTATTATTAATTAACCATTGTCGAGCGTTCGCTTTTAATTCATGACTTGATGATTGTCCTTCAACAACAAGTGATATCAATTGTGATTGTTCCTTAAAAGCATTTAGAATTGAAATTGTAATTGATTCGATCGGTATTCCATTAGTGACATCGATCTGTAAGTGACGAAGACGTGTAAATATAGTTCTCAAATGAGGAACAAATTGTTCAGTTAATTGAGTTGGTGCTGCTGGAGCTGAGCGAAGTATAAGTAAATGAAAAATACGGTTTTCTAAAATTTGACATGTATCTTTATCATCAAGTATTGGAAATAGATTGTCAAATGCAATAAATAGTTCAGATAAATTTGGTGCAATTTGAAGAATTGCTTTTAATGCATTGTATTCTCTCGATGAATGTAGTAACCAAATACGCTTTAAATAGAATAAATTTGGAAGCGGTAAAAGTGGTTGTGAAACTAAACATGAGAAAAATTTAAGAAAGCAAAAGTTTTTTTTTGGCATTGATCATTATTTGTAAATTGTTGGTGGTTGAACTATTTCTATCAAAGAACGATCTATTATTAGAATCTTGTTAAAAGTAATTTTTAACTATCACTATTAGCATACTAGATAGATTAAGTCAACTTGACATATATAATAATGAATACTGGAGCATTCTTTCTTTCCGTTATTGGATTTATACTTTCGGAAAATTCCATCAGAATATTTTCAACAATATAAGAAATAGCAAATGGAATATGGTAACATACAAATATCTGCAGAATCTATCCGTTGACTTCGAAAATATGTTACACTTCGGTTGAACTGTCATAATATAGAAAACTGACTTTTTTTTATAGAGAATGACTTCTATATAATTCAACATGTTTTCAATCCATGAAGTTATTTTTCATACCTGATAGGATTTCATCGTTTTTTTCGTATGATTGAATTGCAATTTCTTTTATCTGACGGCAACGCGCAAGAATGGAAAATGTTTCAGCTAAATCCATGCCGTGATAATCATAAAACATTTCAACATTTTCATAGTTTTCATATGAAGACATTTGTTTTGCCATAGAAGATGAAATATTCAATAAAGGAAATCGATATGGAATTGTATGTAAAAATGCTTGTTGTATATTTTGATCAATTAAACAAATCATGAGAAAGCCAGATGCTATTAAAGCATTTTGATCAATTTCTTCAAGTTCATCATAGAAATAGCGAAGTCCAAAATTAAATTGTCGTATTGATTGTGGTAAAATGTGAATAAGTTTTTGTTCACTATTAACAAAACTGACATCTTGTGAAGATAATTGTAATGATAAATATTCAACTGCTGGTGTTTTACTAAATAGCGATTGAAGTTCTTCTAATGACCAAAAATGATCATAGCAACGAAGAAAAAAGTCATTGAGAAATGTTAATGGTGACAGATGATCGAACGATGCATCCATCATAGTGATGTCATCAACGGTTACATTTAATCTACGAATATTGGGAATACACGAAAGCAGTTGAGATAATTTATCAAGTTTTCGTATTGATATAGTTAGATCAAGAATATTCGAACATAATGATGTTGGTAAATCTGAATAACTTGTTTTAAATTTGATTGAAGTAAAACGTTTGCTATTTGTTTCGACAACATGTTGCAGTAGATTTGATTGATCCGTGAGAAGATCAAATATCTCAATTTGATTAAGATGATTAAGATTATTTAATGTATCAAGAAATCTATCTAATTCATCAGCAGTAAAACAAATAAGTATTAATTTTTGAAGATTCGGAAATATTTTGGAGATTTCATGTGAAAAATATTGTGAAAATATTTTACCCTGTAATACAGATCGACAGTTGCTTATTAATAATGAATGTATATGATAGCCTATTTCTGGTAAAACTAAACGACACAGATAATGACATTGATTACATGTAATATCAGTTAATGAAACATGACAGCAATAACCTATTATACATTTATTCAGACGTTTGTTTAATCCATAGAATGAATAGAGTATATGAGCATTCAATAAATATTTATATATTTCTAATAGGATCTCATCAGGAAGCATAAGTAAATAAGACACACGTGTAACCATCTAGAAACAAGAAAATAAATGACTGAAATAGAAATTTTAATTTATCGTAAAATTGCCGGTGAACAGGGAAACAGTGTGAAATAATTGTATCTATAGGTGGCGAGAAAAATTAAAAGATTATGCAACAAAATATTGCTGAATCGATTGAGTCAACATCGTAAATTCCTTGTAAACAACAGATAATAGTTTAGTAATGTGCTTTTAGAGCATCAATGAGTATTGAGAAATCATACATTGGGAACTAACCTTGAAGAGGACAGCATTTTCATTGCATCTTATTCTAGTTATCCAGATAGAAGTGATTTTTTCTGGTTTCACTAAGAGAAAATATGCATACTGTTGTTCTGTAGGATTATGTTTTTTTAATCACTAACAGTGCGAATATATATAAAAGATAGAATATGATTTCTAGATATGGATTAACATATCCAAAATAATTTCATAAGATTTCGAAGATAAATTTTTATAAACATACTCTTTTGTTGAGATTTACTTTTTACCGAAACTACCATAATAAATGTTTCTATTTTCATTGTTTTCTTGCCCATGAAAATATAATACGATAAATAAAGCATCGTACACTCATAGGATTTGAAGGTATATAATTTACTCAATTTTTATAGATCGCAAAAAGATCAACATGAAAAATAATATCGGTTTCTATTTAAATTCTCAGAATATAATAGTATTTTTAAAAATAGCCATACAAATATGAAGAAGATCCAACGCTATCATTCGTCACTTTAAACATAAGAAAATATTTTCTATTATTGTCAAAAAATCATTAAAACATGAAATAAACAGTGCACTACTGACTCACGCAAGAAAGAAACCAATATCAATTTCTTCGAATGATTAATTGCAAGTGACATGTTTCAAGAATGTCAAATGTTAGAAATGTCAGCTAGTCGAAAACGCTATTTGATTTTGCATACTGAAAACAATTAATATCGAGATCATGTAATTTTCATAACTAAAATCTGGTAGTCTGGTAGTAATATATACATATACTTTACTTTCTCCAAGTAAATTCGATCTGTTTCTACTCTATAATTTATCAAAAAAACGTACAGAAATATTCTTGAAAGAAAAATAGTTTATATAGTTTACTAAATTAATTATTATGAACAATTTTCAGATGATATAATATAAGTGAAAGAACCAACCTAATACGAATACGATTTCGTCGAAGTATTTTTCTATTACTCAAAAATTTGATCAATCATCGGCATGATTCGTAATAATAATTTTGTCTATGTGTAAAATTATTATTCCATGTTAACGTGAAAAATGATTCTTGATTATTATTGAGGTATTCGTGGTTGAAGTAACGCAAAGAAAATTTACATAGATGGCGCCGATCATCAGCTTCTTTGAAAAAGACCCACAGAATTCTACACCACGTTGCCCGAGAACTGAGTGAATTAGAGTAAACTTGGTGTTGATCATTTTAACAATATATTATATCAGTATTTTAATAAATATGATAACTATGATATTCTATAAAATATCATTGATATTTTCTTGAGATTAAATGAAGATACGAGAGAAAATAATCAAACACGAAGCGTTCACTATCCTAATCTCAATGTGAAACCGAGCCGACCAAATATATGAAAGTTTGCTTTCAATAGAAACAACTCGTCATTCAATGCAGTCATAACACACTGTTGTAACATATGTAGACGAAGTCGATACTTTGAATTTTAGATGTGTTAATATAATGTTAGTTATCAATGATATTGCCCTAAAGAAAATATTTAAATTTATAAGTCGACTATAAACTTTCTATAAAATTTTCAGTCATATACTTGACAGAAAAATAGAACTCATTCAATCACTCAATCATACATGTATCTTATATGTATATAAGTATAAATTCAATACATGTTAAATCATTCAATGATTGTCTATTTTTTTAATCTTTACGAGGACAGGTGATTTTAATATGAATGCATAAATTAAAATTAAATTATCATCGATCGAAAATAGAAAATATGGAAATAATAATAGTTATTATAAAGAAAGAAACGAATCACACACGAATTATGATCATGCGAAATTTATGTGAATATACATATATATATATTATTTATCAACTAATAGTTTTCAAGATTTTCTAAGCGATATTCTTTTCCGAAAAACTCAACAAATATAAATAGACGTTCAGTATGAATAATTGTGCTGAGAACCGAACTAAATAAATAGAGAACGATCATTCTCTAAATTCCCCTGTGTTTAATTTCTTTCAAGAATTTTCATTGTATTGCAAAAGAATAACAACTGAACAAGTAGTCAAACAGATGATCGAGAAAAACGCTGAGAAAGTAAACATTTATAAAATAGTCTCAATCGTACTCTTTTGACATCCATGCATTTTAATAACTGGATAAAGCTTTCTATCATAAATCAACTAAAAGTTATTCCGTTTTAATTATCATTCATGTACCGTTGCTCATTGATATATTATCTTATCCCTTATGAATTTAATCTTCGAATGAACTCTATTTTGGACATCAATTCACAATAAAAAAAAAAGAAAAAAACGTCATGTAATATTATGGTCAATAGTAAGCACTCTAACTAAATTGGCTAATCCTGACCTTTCTTCTCTCTAACTAACAAGCTTCTCATAATCATCATTCCGAGACGTACATATATACTTGTATGTATATGTATCAATGTTCAATATGGTTCACTCATGCAACGGACAGACTTCTCTTAATGCGCAACAAAAAACGAACAGTACATACAACGAAAGATTGTCCTAAAACGATGCTTACCATTTCATTTTGAATTATGAACAGATGGATCTTATTAGAACACAAAACTCCTTTGCATGACTAAACATCAAACAACATTGAATGACGTAAAATTAGACATGTTCAATATCGTTTTATCTTTAAATGAGTGTTACGACACGTCCTTATTGATCAAGATGATGTCATCATAGATGAATCTCATTTTTCATTTACCTATTTTATTTATTTTCAATAACACACAAACACATCTGGAAAACAGGAAATGATGCAAAAAGAAAACGAAACAGGATAATATGACAACATGTATTATGTAGATACAAGAGACAAACATAAGCCTCATTATGGCATGGACGATTTGAATTCACGGCAAGAAAATGAAAAAAAGAAAAGAAAATTTTCTACTACAAGAAGCAAAAAGAAAAAAATTTGAAAAAGAAGAACTCGCAAAAAAATTCTCTAGATTATGTTGATGAATTCGATAAATCTGCTGAACCATATATTTGACAGCGAAGTTGAACATTTTCTTGCTTTAAATGCGTATTTTCAAGTCGAAGTTTAAGGTTCTCTTGTTCGAGCCAAGCCGCTCTTAAAAAAGACAACAAAAGGATAGTTTTAATCAAACCAATCGATGTTTTTCTTTTAGTTTATTTATTCTCTTACCGAAGAGCTATTTCATCTTCTTTTGCACGTCGTGCATCACGACTACGTTTTGCAGCTTCGTTATTTTTTCTTCTTCGTTCCCAATAAGCATCATCTTTTGAATCGGTTTCTTGATTAGTCGGTTGACTTGAAACCGACGATGAAATTTCTGGTGGTGGTGTATTTGGTCTATAGCGTTTTTTAGGTGGAATATTATTTGTTGTTGATGATGGACTGAGAATTTTTTCTTGTTGTTCAATAACATTTTTTATTGGAGAATCTTGTGAACGATTCAATAGACGTTCTTGTGCTTGTTGAATACGTTTTCGAAATTGTTTAGAAAAATCATCAGTTGACGATGCTAATACATTCAATAGATTATCAGATGATGGAACTAATGGAGAATAAAAGCCAAGCGGTAATGATAATGGATCACGTGGGTATGCTTTGAATGGACGAGTGGGTTTACCGTGTTTATTACGAAGTAAAAGTGATGGTAACATTGACATGGACGATTGGACTAATGAAGAAGATTGTTTCTTGTACTAAATTATCAAAGAATGTTTTTTAATTGTGATCTTAACTTTAAAACAAAACAAAAGATTATTTTACCATATCTAAATCATCTTCTTCGTCATCATTATCATCATCGTCTTGAATTTCTTTTTTAATATTATTTGATGTTGTTGAAAAATCAATTGGTCCAGTTTGTTGCTGTTGCTGTTGTTTCTGTAATGATTCTGCCAGATATTTGAATAATAATTGTTGTTGATAATCATGAGTATTTTCTTCATTTGATGATTGATCATGTTCATGATGATGATGATGATGTATTTGTTCCATTTGATCAGCTATATCAGCCAAAAAATGAAGCTGTGGGGCGATCTAGAGTTAAGAAAAGCAATATATACATATTTATGATCAAATATTGATTTCTTTGTACTTAAAAAATAGAGTGAGCAAGAACAAGAGAGAATGTGTGTGTCATCAGAGAACAAACTGATCATTATCCGAGAACGGTGCAAGGAATTGACATACATTAATTGAACACTCCAATGATGACGTCACTGTTTAATATATACTAATTCGAAGTTTTTATTTTTACTAGAAAATTCAGAGATCATGATGAAAAATACTAGGATTTACTAATGGTTGAGTGCGGATCTTTTAGGTTTGAAATAATGTTTTCTCGCTTAAATAGAATCATAGAAGTGACAAGGAATCTAACAGCTTATGAATTTGATTGGGAAATAAGGGCCAAAGTTTTCTTTTCCAAATAACTCACCATCAACAATTCAACTTGACCATTGATCACCGAATATACACATATTATTTCTCTGTCTGTGTCTCTCTCTCTCTTTTATTTCCTTTTCGTATCAAATATTTGCTCATATTGTTCATGGAATGCACTTTCATTTTTTTCTTTGCCATTGGCTTAGCCGCTATCAAATCTAATATACTCACCATCACGTCTGATTGCGTTCAATGTTGAATAATCACCTGCGGCGGTAAGGAAAAGAACGAGAAATGTAGCCTGTTGGTTTTATATATATATATATTTTTTTTTGAAAACGAAATATAAATTGCGCAAGGTCGTTCTAACGGCTCTCTTCCGTGTGAGCGATAAAGCAAAAGATTGTTGACCCCTGTCGATTATGAGGATGAATAGTGAGGTCAGCGAAAAAGAAGAAAAATATTTGACCATCAGTTTGCTCACATACTCAAGGTCATACTCTATGTATGAACGAAAAGAAAAAGAAGAAGAAGGAAAGAGAATTAAATAACAACGTTCAACATGCACAAGCGAACACAGTTTGAGCTCTTTGGTGATCGATGTGAATGAAAAAAAGAACGAACACCACATAGTGAAAAAGAAGATTGGATCGTCATTGTGTACACATAGGTCATTGGTCACTCAATATAGATTAATTACTTATAGTGTGAGAAAAATATCTTATTGTTACGATGAGAAAAGATGTTTTAGTTATTTTGATAATTTAAACTGATCAAAATGAATATCATCTAATATATGGTACTGTATTTTAACTGGAAAAGAAATTATTTGAATTCAAATGAAATCGTATAAATTTAATATCGATCATGATAGCTTTAGTCAAAAAATAAAAATCTACGAAAGAAGTATAATAACTGATCGGTGAATTGACGAAGAACAGTGAAATATGTCTTTTCATGTAAAAAATAATCTTGATCTTTGCATCGAGACTTATCTTTGGACTTTTACGATTCTTTAACAGTTAATGACTTTCTTCACGGATAATCAGTGATGTTTTTCTGAAATTTCTATTTCAATATTGTTTTCTCTTCACAAATATTTAACATTTACAAGTAGATGGACTCAATTCTCGTAATTTTCCATCATTATTATGTGTTATATGATACAACAATATAATGATCATTGAACAACATGATGTGACCTTGTCACACGTTCATGTGAAGAGAGATATTAAATTGCAAGTTTATTTCTCATGGCCAATCAATTTTGATGTCAAAAATCGACCAACCAATGTCTTCTAGATGATATCCATCTTGAAAAATTATATTTCATTTTAGCGGATGTTTGTTTCTATAATTATGTGTGGTGCAATCTGTTTAAGTAATCTTTGCATCATTGAAAAAATAAAAATATTTATTTAAAAACAGATGTCTAGCAGAATTGAATATAAAAAGAATTAAAATGAGACGACTAAAATGATTAATTACGATATGTTTAAATAATCATAACGATGATGATGATCATGACGTGAAACGTCACGCAAGATAAAATATAATACTTTGACTAGAACATATGGAAATAATGAGATTGAACAAAAGCAAAAAAAAGAATTTGACAAAATATCGATATAATAAATAACAAGAGTTTGTTTGTTTGTGTATAATGGGATATAAAAATTGTTTCTTTATTTTCTTTTTTATGCATACGTATGAGCTCTCTCGAGGCAATCATGATACATATATATATATATAAAGCGCGAGAGAGAGAATATCTTTGATCTTGGTATCTCACTACGTGAACTATTGAATAAGATTGGTTTAGAGCGTTTTTATGTGTAAGTTCAATGAGAGAAAAAATATTATCTAAGAAACAATAGACTATTGAATATTTTTGCATCAATGATCAATTTTGATAAGTTAATGCATATAAAAAAGCGATGCGATCAGGAAATTGCATTGATTATAGTTTCATTCTTCGCTTTCTACTTGAACTTATTAAAATGCACTATGCATGAATTTTTTCAAGGTCAATATCTAATTATAAAAATATGAAAAATTTCCTTTGTAATCATGCCTGGTTACCTGAATGAAGACAGAAGATAGAGTAATTCTTTTTAATCCTGAATAATTTGATCTTTTTTTCGAAACCAAAGTATGTTCTTTACGATTCTCGCCTCAGTAGGAGATCTTTTCAATGTTACACACTCTATCCTTTTATAAATCGACCATCTCCTAATCTCGATGCCCCCAAAGTATTTCTATTAATAATTTTTAGTACTATGATTAAACAATCAATCTCTTGTGATAGTTTGTTAGCATCTGTACTCAAATTTTAACATAAATAGTATTAGAAAACGTTTTCTCATTGGTCAAAATTTTTATGATTTTCACTTAAATATTCTGTTTTTTTCATAGTTTATTAATCATAACATCATACTGGCAACAATAAAACGATCTTTCATATATAGCTTGGATAGAAGTGAATAATATTCAGATTATCAAACTCTACTATATATATATATATACATATTCATTTGATATTAATACTATTTACTGTTACTACAAGTAATACAAATGTATAGTTCATATACATACTGTTAAGTGTGACTCATCAATAGTATTGATATTTTATACATAAGTTGACCTCGATAAATTTCGTAGAAGCTGATAAAAGTTTGTCTTCATACTCTTCTGTTGTGAACTTGTTGCAATTTTACTATCAGTTTTTTTCTGTTGTTCTGATATATTAAAAGAAAATGAATCCAAGAACTTTTAACTGAGACTGTTCGAAAGAGTGAACTTCATACGATGGCTTTATTGCGAAAAAATGTTTACATGAATTTGCTCATACAATTTTTGAAAATATTTCATAGCAGAAAGATGAAATTTAGCACAATCGTAATAACTTGAGATAGACAGAAAGTGGAGACGAAAGTTAATTAGTCTTCTACCCATTTCTTTACGACCTAATTAGATACTGAATATCAATGTAATTAGCTAGTTAAACTTGCAAGTCTTGTCTCATTAATAAAAACACAAACAGTCAACAACATTTTCGATCAAGATATTATTAAGAAGTTGTATATTGTATCTATAAATTAATGTTCTAATAATAATGAAGATAGAAGTTTTCTCATCAAGTCGATAATTGTTCAAGAAATAAGGCATTTCATTCTTTGATGATCCAAGAGTACTCGAACGGCATCCACTCAAAGTTCGAATAAATATTCTGAAGCAATTAGGCATGTCTATTATGTTAGTATGCATACCGCTCATGAGCAGCTTCTTTAACAGATACAAAAAACAAAGTTATAAATAGAGCAATGGTATAATTTACTGTCTAAAATAGTCAAGCCAACGTTGATTTTCAAAGAGAAAAAATAATTTTGCTTTCTCTATTATATTAAAAATACGGTTCAATGTAGAAGGAGAGCATCCTTCATACTTATTACCTATTTGACCACATTAATCCTCTTACTAATGAACATAAATTAGTAAAGAAAGAAAAAAAACCGAATCATACATTCTTGTCAATCAAACATATCTCATGTTGTGAATATTTCTATTCTGCACCAGAATGACGGTCTATTATTTCTTTTTTCTTGTCGATAATAAAATTCAATTCGTATCTTTATTTCGAAAAAGAGAGAAAACTTTGTCTATTAGAATATGACAATAAAAGAAAAACAGCTCTCGCCGGTACATACAAATAGGCATTCAATGAGATTGATTTTTTTTGTATACAATGCAATATAATAAACAAATGAAATATGACACAATAACATAGACAAATATAAAGTTGATTCTAGTCAATTCTAAACAAAACAAACCCGAAACACACAAAAAAGAGAGTAGGAAAAGTACCTTATATTGCGTAAAAAACACAAAGAAAACAAAAGACTAAAACATAAACGATATTACGAAATGTTATAATAAAGTATATCGTTATGTGTAGAGCAAGCATAAAGATGGCTACTGATACACGGCATAATAGAAAAAAAGAAGCGTCATTGTATGCTAAATACAGCAAATAATTTCGAAAAAAAGACAATATGAAGCAGTTACATCAGTCCAATATTGAAGATATTTAAATACACTCGAGGAGCTCGACTCTCATTAGTATTCGAGGGCTGCTTAGCAGAGATAAAGAAAAACAAGCAAATCATCACCGAGTCTAGTATGAGAGAGGGATACACACTCACTAACATCTCTCTCTCTCTCTCTCTCTNTATATATATATATATATATATATATGTTGTAGGCAAAATTGGAATCCAGGCAGAATTAGAATTCTAACTTTGCCTAGACAATCATCAGTCAAAATCGGAATTCTAGTTTTGATGACCGGGCAAAATTAAAATTGCAATATAGTTAAATTCATACAATTAAAACAATGAAAATATGAATAGAAGAAATATTATTTTTTATTTAACAATATATATTAATTACATGACACAATCTACAAGACAAAACATTTTTAATCAATTAGGAATCAATTTTAATCTGATTATTCGCCTTATTTTTTTACATGAATATCTACACGACCATTGCGATTGTTCTTTTCTCTTTCTTTGTTCCATTCTAATTTTATTTAAGCACGCTCACGTATGAATTTAACTATATTGAAATTCTAATTTTGCCCGGTCAAAACTAGAATTCCGATTTTGACTGATGATTGTCTAGGCAAAATTAGAATTCCAATTTTGCCTACAACATATCTATATATATATATATACGTATATGACTATGAGGATGCATGAATCATGCATCGCAATTTAACTGTTTCCTGTTTTAATTGTGATAGTTCAAGACGTAATTTGATATTTTCTTGCTCCAATATAGCCGCTCTAAATATATATTTATGGAGTTAACTGATTGTTTTTTGTTGTTTTTTGCAAAACAAATATTTACCTTAAAGCAATTTCATCTTCTTTTGCACGTCGTGCATCACGACTACGCTTAGCAGCTTCATTGTTTTTTCTTCGTCGTTCCCAGTAAGTATCATCTTTGATTCCATTATTTGTTTCATCATCATCATCATCACCATCATCATGTTCTTTAGTTATAATTTTATCATCATTTATTATTGAATTTTCCATTACACGATGTCGTTTTTTTGGTGGTTGTAATATTTGTGTACCGGATGATGATATAAAATGTGTTGTATTTAATAATTGTTGCTGCTGCTGCTGCTGCTGTTGTTGTTGTTGTAAACGTTGCTTAAGACGTTCTTGTGTTTGAGCAAGTCGTTTTCGATTAACTGTTGCACGACTAGCTGCTTCAGCAAGAATACTTGTTTGTTCCGATGTTGCACTAGGACAAAATCCAAGTGGTAACATTAATGATTCACGTGGATAAGCTTTAAATGGTCTTGTTGGTTTACCATTTTTATTTGTTAATAAAAATGGAAAATGATTTGTCGATTGAAGATTTTGTAGCATTGTTGAAAGAAGTTGTTGCTGATTTGGTAGTGGTGATAATGAAGCTGGTGATGAGCATTCATTCGCGTCATCTGTTGAACGATGAGAAGAAAAATCAATAGGACTCTCAGCTGTTGATGATGCCGATGACGTTGATGGTGGAGAGATCGGTTCGAGTTTTTGTTGAACTTGCCGTTGTGCTGCGGTCGCAGCAGCAGCAGCCATCACTGCACCAACATTTTGTTGGACAAATAATTGTATTAACAATTCTTGTTGTTGTGATGATGATGTCATGGAAAGAGAGTCGATTGGCATTTGATGTTGTCTTTTAGGGACAGTCGTTGTTGTTACAGTAAATGATTTTTGTGAAGATTCACTTTCTACTTTTTCAACGGCTTGAGCTAGTAATTGAAGCCGATAATGTTGTTGTTGAGTACTATCTCTGTTAGGCCGAAGCGATGATTCTTCGTTGTTTACTGCACCAACCTGAAGCGAAAAAGAGAACAGATGTCTTGTCTACGTAAAACATATATCTACAGTTATTGCATCATAAGTTTCTTTCTTTTATGCTTTTGATTAGATATTACTCATAATAAATTACTCGATATTTTAATTAGGTCATTCTGACATTAGGAACTTACCATTCTCTAATTATCGATGGTATTTGGAATTATTTTTGTTATTATTAACTTTACCGGGAATACTCGTTATTGTCGCCCAACAACAACAACATTCTCAATCCACAAAAAGCGACCTTGTGAGTGCTGAGTATGGAAGAAAGCAAATAATACGTTTTTGGTGGCGTCCGATGACGGAGAAAGGCGATTGCGTGATTTGATTCTTTTTCCTCTCTTTTTATTTCTCTCGTTTCTATCTTCTTGCGTCGTTTTTTTCTACTTGCGTATATGTGATTGCATGAGACCATTAATAGTCAGCGTCATAGGCAGTAACATTAGTTTTGCTGTTTTGCTGCTTTTTTTCTTGCGTAAGTTAAGGACGACAGACAGAACATACGCTGTGTAGCTTTGCCATTAACGTCAAAGAACAGAACGCGACAACAACATCTCTACTATCGCTAGTTCTCAGCCGTTCGCTGTTCGCATTATACTGTTAAACACCAGTGTTCTGATGTCGACGTTAGAAGTGTTTTTCTGTCAAATCGAATTATGTAATTTTTCTAATATTTTCTCTCTCTTTCAGTTCTCATTATTTTCCTTTTCTTTCCACTACTTCCTTCGACTTGTTTCTATTTCATTTTTATGCAATATTACGTTATATATAGACACGTCTCAGACGACTTTGTTTTCTTGTCCTTGGTTGTCTTTTTTTCCTCATCTCACGCAATCACCATATATATATATATATATATATGTAAGATCTTTCCTAATAGCAAACATGCACATCAACAACAAAAACTCTGGCAGATGTTAGTAAATAACATGAGTTTTTCTTTTCTATCATTTTGATGTGACATAAATATCGATCTTTCCTACAACTTACTTCATCAATAATATTCATTATATGAAAAATAAAATCGTTGTTATAAAATGTTGCTTCTATTTAATAGCATGTGCATATGCAAATAAATTTGATGACCTTGAACACACAACTGTAAAATGACCGATGGTACAATATGAGTCTCTATTTTTTTCTTCTTCTTTTCCCCTTTTTTCCTTTTCTCTTTGACCAAGGTCAACCGGACGCAATGCAATCGCTTGAGCACACATGCATACAATCGTTTTTCTAGTTCGTTCGATAATTTTATACATAATGTGTGCTAGCGCGTTTGTTCATACATATACATATATATATATATATAATTATATTTGTTAGCATGAGTAGTGGCGGTCAACATCCATCGGTCATAACCAAGGTTAACCTTTTGCGCCTATATGTTTCGTAAGCGTGCAACGTGTACAATACATGTTCTTTTTTCTTTCTACGTATTCGTTCAATGAAATGCTCAATTCATTCACTAGTCGATCACCAACATCTGCATATCTGTCAAGTATTACTATAAAGCAACGTATCCGTATAGAGAGCAGTTGCTTTAGTGGAAAATACAAGTGAACAAGAAAATTAAACTTTAAGAATAAATCATCGTTTGAAAATGATAATTTAAGGTAATAATTGAATCTGGCAGTAAAAGAACGGAATATTATCTTAAAAGTCAAAAACATAGAAACGTTGATGAAAAGAAAGAAATCTCGTATCAGTATAACTATACGTAGATAGCTGCTATCTATTATTTATCCTTCGTGGAAGAGTGAATTGATTAGTAGCAGTTATTTGTAAATATTTTGTTTTTATATCACAGTATATATATTGTTCAAAACATTTTAAAGAGAAGCAATGGTTGATAAATAGAAATAAACTGAAATTGCGAACGGCATATGTCCTAGTGCAATATTAATTACATATTTTAGAACACTTCAGCAATATAAAAAAAGACTTGTTAATATAATTAAGTGACTTCTTTACAAAAGAAATAAAATTCTGTCTTTTGTTTATCAATTATCTATATAAAACATGATTTTTTGCTAAACAAAACATCCTTTGAAATTTTTGCACGAATTCATAACTAGATTCTAAGAACATCAGCATCAATATTTGTCCAAAGTTTATTGTAAGAATTTTTCGTTAATTTAAATATAGTATGACTTATAATTATTCAAAGAATTTAATTAATGATTGAATCAGTTGAAGTTTCTTTCGTCGTTCTCGATAAAAAAAAGATAAATTTTATTGAAAAATCGATTTTTGAAGTCTTTTTTTCGTCTGCATTGTACAGCATTCGATAAGAAGTAGAAAAAAAATTTCGGTTTGTATCTGTTGGGATTTTTACAATTCAATAACACATCAGTATAAATGAAACTGTATTTAAATTTCTTATGAAATAAATTTAATTCTTTCGTGTTAAATATAAGGCTGCTTGAGCTAGTGATGCCCAAGACTTTTTCTTTGAAAACAAAATTTGACTGAAGAGAAAATATTTTTCTTATTTATTATATTAGAAGTCTTTTTTAAATATTTTAATCTGACAGATGGTACGAGTGAAAGAAAATAACAATAAAAGAACCTCGAGCGTTACTATCACTAAAAGCTTCTTCTAAAATTAAAGACAAAGATCGACTATATTAGAATAGTTCGATGTCTGACGAGGAGAGGTCCCTGAGTGTTGACCCAGAAATCTCGACGAAACCTATGTGGATTTGTGAAGTCAAGTGTTGGTATCTCAAATATAAACAAATTAGCAGCTGAGAGCAAACGAATGAAAAAATTTCAGTGAACAAATTTTGTATAACTCTGAGGGGAACCACCAGTGCAATGCCATAAAAAAAAAACTTCGGCATTAGTACCCATCAGGGTTTTACAAAATTTATTCACTGTAAATTTTCGATTCGGTTGCTCTGAACCGCTAATTTGTTTATATTTGAGATACCAACACTTGACTTCACAAACCCACATAGGTTTCGTCGTAACCTCTGGGTCAACGCATCCAGGGACTTTCCCTCGTGATTAATTCTTAAAGATCCTAAAAAACAAATCGGTACCTTATGTGTCGTAAAAATATTCTGAATCAAACAGATCAAGAAATTTTCCAACTTAAGATATGTTTTTATGTAATTACATGATCGGATATTCTGAAAATTTAGAGAAGTTCCAGACTCATATGTTCTGGATTCTTCATTGGAAATTCTGACAAAGGTTCGATATTTAAATAGAATTATGAATGGTCAATATTCAATAGGGTAAAAGTATATTTAAAATTTTTGACATATTATTAATAACTGTCTCTATTCAGATGAAGTATGATATTCAACACAAAAAAAGAATCGAGAATAATTACGCTTATTTTATTTAAATGAAGGTTTATTATCGATTTCCATACTATATTTACACTTTATTAAAATCTTTCAGTAAGCACGAGCAACAAAGCGTGGGCTATAATGAATAGCACTATATTTTTAATGCATGCTTTTCTTCTCTTCGGTAATGAAAGATAACAGTTAATACCTCACAAATCAAAAACTATTACATGTGGCCTAGATTAAGAAGCGGACAAAAATCCTTAAATAAACTTGTATACTTTAGCACATGTGCCTGACTTGCCTATTTATAGCTATTTTTTGTTCAAGTTCATAAATATTTGCTCGCTATTAAAAGAATCTTGGTGAATATATTCATAAATTTGATTAAAAAAAAGTATACAGCCAAGTAAATATTATTGCGTAGGAGATAAACTTTAATAAATATGCTTAATAGTGATATACATTGACTTAGATACAATGCGATACGGTTTGACATTTTTTTCCTATACTGAAAACATCAGAACTCTACATTTTTATCCTAATCTCCTCGTTTTGTTTTCTAAATGCATTAAATCTAACGTAAAAACAAAAAACTCATCGATTGTTGACATCTTTTAATTATTGTTTTCGATTTGAGAAAAATTTCATCAATAATCTTAGTAAAAGTTGTTTTTATGCCATAAACAAAAACAAAATATACTCAAGATTTCATCAGATATTATTCTTGATAATAAAACTGTAGAAAATATTCTTATTAAGGTCAATAGTGGCATTCTAAAGAATATTTCTCATGGAAAAATTGATTCCTAACTATTTGAATTCAATTCATACCAGTCTAAATTGAAAACTAAGAAGCGATATTAATTTGAACATGAGTTCAACAACTGGTTGAGCTTAACAGTAAATAAATATAAAATTTTTGAAAGCAGCTGATGCTCATTCTGACTAGATTGTTTTTGTTCGAAAATCTCATATGGATCTTTGATGAACCAAAAAATTGTTTCTGGATAAAAAGGAAAAACAAGAAAAAATAGAAAGACAATTGTTATTCTACCTAGTCAAATTCGAGAAAAACAATACTAAGGACGATTTCCTGTTGTATGAATACTTGCTCGAAGAAAACAGTGGTTTCCTGATTATTTAACAGGTGTTGAGAGATATATAAGTAGTATTGATGTTGTTGTTAATTGAACTTCGAGTATCTTCACATCCGGATCAACAGCGACAGTATAGTAGTAATGCGTTCAGTGAAATAGAATAAAATCTAGCATGTTATTTCTGTATTATATAGTCTTGAATAAGAGTAAAACAGCAAAACTATTATTATTCATATTTGTTTCGCTTGCTTTCTTATAGGAAATATTTCGATGTAATGAAATCAGTGTTCTCTTTGGTATTTTTTGTTTTTCTGATACTTAATGCAGTTGTTTGATGCTCTTGATTATTTGCAATTGGTTGTAATTTGATTTAAGAAATAAAACGATTGTTAAAGAGAATAAATAATTTTTATTAGAATGGCAAGTCAACTGATCTTTTGAGAGAAATTGCAATTACATGAGTAGCCAATGGATTAGATAGACTTTCTTCAGTACAACTGAACATGTGGAGATCTCGATCTGATGTCCTATTGAATAGAGAAAGACAACGACATGAATTTTGAAAAATAAAGATATATTCTTTTCTTTACAAATCATTGAATATATGTTCTATACTAGTTTTTTAGGTGACATATAACAACAAAAACTAATAAAATTTCAATAGAGTTTTTACTAGAGCATATTTGATTATTACAAAATAAAACCATAAGATAGAATATAATGCATCGAAAACGTTTGAGCATGATACAAAATCATTAGGCTTTAATACGGTTATCTCTCTATTCAATTGTTTTTCGCTGGAAAAAGTCAAATAAAGAAAAGCAACTTCTACAATAACTTCGATTGTGTGATTTGGAGGTGTTTAGTTGAAAGTTTTCATTTGTATTATTTCGACTGACGCTAGTTTCAACGAAATCAATTATGTTGGCATTCGCATAATGTTTGTATTTTATTTTCGTTTAGCTTTTACTTCTTTTAGATTTTGTATTAAATCAAAGTAATAAAGAATGTTTGTTGACATTGGACTTCTAATTCATATTTTATGTTATCGATGAATTGCACGAGAAAACGATTTAAAATTCATTCATCATGGAATTTTTTAGATCCCAATTTATAGCATTATTATAGTAATTTCCGTTTTGCTTTATGGCTTTTATCTCCGAACAATAAATCAATGAGACTGTACGCATTATAAAGTTAGAAAATACTTCTTCGAAAGCAAATATTTCCTTTTCTACAATTGGTGGATCCTTAATCATCACTAGAATGAGTAGTATTTATCAGCATGCATAAGAGAAGTTTATAATCTATTATTGATCTCTTAACTTGTATGAGATTATAGATGAAGCATAAAATAGGAATATCAAAAACAAATAGGTTGTGTGGTTGTTAAACGTCGATTTAAAGTATCGACACTTAATTATTCTTTTCTTTTTAAATTATTTTATCAACTTGTATCTATTATCAATATACTAATTGCGAATAATACTTGATAGAGACTAATTAAAATAGTTGAAAAAGTGAATCGTAACAGCTGGAAAATATTAGAAATACAAAAATTTATGAATATTTAATAAAAGTTCATGAAAATTTAATGAATTTATTGATTAAAACGATTGCTGATGCCGATGCCAATTACTTTTTCAATAGAGTGAATCTTTGTAACAAATCATTTACCTTGCATTGTGTAGGATCAACGTTGGAAATGTCTGAAACATTTTTTGATTCTTTTCAATTTTTTCTACAGTCAATGATAGTTTTGATAGAACAAGATTATAATATTAGTAGTACTAACATGCAATTGTCTTTTATTAGTTATTCTTCAGCTACCAATAGGGTTATCAAGATTAAAATAAATCCAATTCGTGCTAAGGGATCAAACAGACAGAGAAAAATGAACTAACTTAAAGTTAAATTAAGCAACGTGATTGGTGTTTCTATCCAACAACGGAAATCAGATTGGTTCATTCACTTTTAATTCGTCTTATTTTTTTGCAGTCTGTTTGGGGCCTAACTCTCAGTCACATGATCAATATATCACAAATAACGATGAATTATTATTTCCATGCAGAATGTCTTTTGTAAATAAAATAAATCAAGAAATTTTAATTTGAAAAACTGTTTCATGCTGTTCATTATTGTCTTTTTTTTAATGCAACAGGAAAACATAAATGATGGTAGACGTATAAATTATTTCATAGAATAAATATGTCATAATCCTTTCATTATTAATAGAATTCTATACACTTGTGGTCAAATGTTATTTGACTCGTGCATATAAAAACGATATTTCATATTTTTTATATATATTTCATTGAAGACTGTTGTTCCAAAAGTCATTCCATCTACGAGTGATTGTACGTAGTTCAAAAATGAAAATGAACATATCGATTTTAATAAACATTTCATAGTTCTTTCATTTGGTTTAATTCAATATTAAAATCACCATAGAAGATCAAAATGTGTATATTGACCATGTAGAAAATCACTTCAATGGTGCTGTCGGTTATTTTTCAGACCATTGACGATCTTCGAGCGAAGTTTATTCGACTGCTACAACTGAACAAAAATGTATTTCAACTGCGTATTTCTTAAAGTTTATTTGCATCTGTTACTAAAAGTAAGAAAACACACTTGAAACTATAAGTGCACATTCAGGCACAAAATGCGTCAAAGCAATGATAAGTGAAAGATAATATGTTTTTTATTTCGATACATGTCACGTGTGAAACGAGCATCGTGGCGTCAACTATAATTCTCATCTAAGAATATAATTGCATTTGATTACAATAGATATTCGTGTCATTATAATATTGTAGAGATTTCTATACAAAACCAGAGCATCAATTCAAGTTTGTTTGAAACTATTTATCAAAAAGCAAAAAAACAAAGTATTAGTTTTTATGCACGTATGATATTTGTTGAGTCTTCATCATAAAAGTGCATCGAATGTATATTCTTTTGATTAAGAGTATTATTGCCAAACCGTATGTCGTGTGTGACTTGATTTAACTATTTTTCAAGTTGAAGTAAAGAGCAAAGTAAGAAAAAAAAGATAGCTGCTAATTCGCCTTATCTTGCTGATTTACGATTGTCATCCACATTTGCTTTTGCTTTCACCTGTGTTTTTATAACGCTCTGAATAGCTACCAAGAAAGGAGAAACAAAGAGATCAGTATCTTTTCTTCTCATTTGTCCTTTAGAAGAAGAAAAACCATGGCGAGCCCTAAACTGAGTGCTGTTGATTACGTTATTCTTGTCGTACTTCTGCTAGCATCGGCTGTTATCGGTGCTATATTTGGATTTGTTAAATCGAAGAAGAGTTCAGCAAAGGAATTTCTTCTAGGTAATTATTTTAAATAATTCTTTTATTTTTTGAGCTAATAATAAAAATGCTATTTTTTCCATTGTAGCTGATGGCGGGATGGGAGTAGGAGTTCAAGCAAATTGAATCGTTTTGTTCTGATTGCTTTTTTATATTTAGGTTATTCCAACAGCTCTTAGCATTATGGTCTCGTTTCTATCAGCTATCACACTGTTAGGAACACCCAGTGAAGTTTATTTATTTGGTACTATGTATTGCTACCAAGGTAAAAAATCAAAACGAATATAATTTATTATTTTGTTTTTCAACAATGAATCACTCGTACGATAAAGATATATTAGAACAGATCTCTTATCTTCTTGAAGGTGAAAAGAAAAACAATCTACCAGTAGTACCGTCTTAGATATGTTTTCATATGTGATATAGAGCGTTTGTTGTACTAACGATTCGCTTGAAACTGTTCTTTTTTAAAGGTCATTCCTAGCTTTTATTTTATTTGATTCAATATATTTGTACCTATGATAAGGTCAGACTCAATCATATGCTGTTAGCTATATTTAGTATCCTTCGTAATCAAATAGGTCTATTCTGAAACCAGAAGCTATCTCCCACACACTAAATTCTTACAAATGAATGTGATTTTTGTTGACGCTATATTTTACTCTTAAGTAGAACTAGATTCGTTTTATATTGCAGCTTAGTTTATCAAACTTTCAATACATTTTATTTCAGAAAAATTAAAACAATGGCAAATTTCAATCGAAAGTTCTGTTAATAAACAAAGACGCCGACTAATATACTCTAGCATACATCGAAAAGCAATACTTTGTTCTTGAGATATTGAATTTTCTAGAACTATATTTATCTCATTAAAAAATCATGCATTCGGTGTTGAATTAGATATATGTATAAAATATGAACAGACTGTTACGTGGTTTTGCCTTGATTCTAAACTATGTGTTAAATCAGAACTATTTGTACGATACTTTATATTTATATAAATACTGCGAGAACCAAACGATAGAAACATAGACAATACTGTCAAATCTAGCCTGTAATCAGGTATTTCAAGAATTTGTTATAAATATCCTTAGATTACTCATGAGTGTAATAGATTAAACAATAATATGTAATTGAAACATACCTATATAAATTCCTACAAGGATGAAGAGAAATAAGAAATAATGATTATTTTTTAGCTATTTCATGGACGATCGCTTCAACAATAACAGCATTAGTTTTCATGCCAAAATTTCGTGAAATGAATTATACAAGTGCATATGAAGTATGCTCATACTTACCATTTCTTAGATTGATTACTATAATATCGAATTTAGTATTTGGAAAAACGTTTTGATCGTCGAGTACGCATGTGTGCATCAATTGCTTTTTCAATTTTCATGGTAAAGAAGTGTTTGAGAATAAAATTTCTTTTTATTTCCCTTACATATATATAGTTGATTTATATGGCAATTGTATTATATGCTCCTGCATTAGCACTTAGTGCAAGTAAGTCAATTGGTTTTAATTTTGAAAAGAATATTGCTAATCCGTTTCATACAGCTACTGGTTTGAACATTTGGCTATCCGTTGTTTCGATTGGTGTCATTTGTACTTTCTATTCATCGGTGGTATGTAATAAGTAGATTTGTAAAAAAATCTTGTCTCTATTTTTAATGCGAGCAATTCTGAAAACAGTCGTTTTAATAGAAACTGATTTAATTCGCAATTTTCATTCTCCAAGAATGCCGATTTTTAACACTCATTCTAGAATGTTCTACATCATTCCTGCAGTATATTTACAATTTCACGAGAAAATTTGAATTTCGAGTGTTCAAAAAGCTATGTTAAATATTAAGCTAGTTCAAGACACTTGATAAAGTTGTTTTACATTTCGAAAGATTTCATATAGCTTTCCAAATCAAATTTAAATAGTAACCAACAATGTTGATTGGAAGCAGTGAAGCATGTTTGGTACTATTCAGAATTCTGTCTTCAAATTTTGTCTATCATTAATTGGAATAGAAATGATCATTTCTGATCAAAAATCTTTTCCAAACATCAGTTCGTTAGCTGGACCCATTAAATAAAATAATTTTCTGGGAAAATGATTGTTTCAATAGTACAATAACATATTTCATTCTAATCCATGAGCGGTGACGCTCTCATAAAGTTAATCTATTGGAAACAAATTGATAAAAAGACAACATCTCCTTTTCCTTATATTTAGGGTGGCATGAAAGCAGTTATTTGGACAGATGTTTTACAAGCATTGGTCATTCTAGTTGGTCTTTTAGCTGCGATTATACAAGGTTCTAAAATAATATATCAAGAAATAGATAGGAAAAATATGTTTTGATTTTCTTTTCTTTCAGGTTTAATAGTACTGGGTGGTTTTGGGCCAACATTTTCCAAGGCATGGAAAGGTGGTAGAATTGAGTTCAATAGGTACTTTTTTTGAAAGATATATTTTATTTCAACAATTCAAAGCTCTATTTTGTGTTTCAAGTATAAGTCCTGATCCACGAACTCGTCATACAATATGGTCATTGCTTATCGGTGGTAGTATGAATTCTTTATCAACATATGGTTTTAATCAGACACAAGTTCAACGTTATATGTGTGTTCGTACTACACGTGGAGCGAAACAAGCATTGTTTATAAATGCAGCTGGTGCTGCCATTGTTATTATTCTATCAACTTTTATTGGCATTATTCTCTTTGCATACTTTGCTGATTGTGATCCATTGACTACAAAGCAGGTTTCTGATGTTGATCAAATATTTCCGTTTTTTGTTATGCAAGTACTTAGTGATAAGCAAGGTTTACCAGGAGTGTTTTTAGCTTGCATTTTTTCTGGTTCATTATCAACAATATCATCTGGTTTAAATAGTCTTGCGGCTGTTATTATTGAAGATGTTTATAAAGGTTTAATGGGCAAGAAATTAACTGATCAGCGACAAGGTTTCATATCAAAGATCTTTTCTGTTGTATTAGGTGCTGTTGTTATACTATTAACCTATGTTGTTAGCTATCTTGGTTCAATTCTTAATGCTGCATTATCTTTATTCGGTGTTTTATCAGGACCTATCATGGGCGTGTTCTTTCTTGGTTTCTTTTTTCCACAAGCTAATCGTCACGGAGGCTTTTATGGGTTTTTAGCAAGTCTATTTTTACAATTGTGGATTTTCTTGGGCGCACAAGTAACACGAAGTCAAATGAAAGATGTACGTTTACCTTTATATACAAACAATTGTAGTTTTCCATTTAATTCAACAACAGTAGCTCCTTCAACTATTAAGTAATATTTGATATTATTACTATAAAATTTGATTAAAGTATATATTTTATTTAGACGTGATCCATTAATTGATTTATATTCTGTTAGTTATATGTGGTATACACCAATTGCTGTTGCTACTGTTCTTGTTGTGGGTCTTATCGTGTCGTATTTAACACATCCGCTCAAACCTCACGAAACCAATCCAAAACTACTTATACGAGTAGATAATATTTGCTGTTGTTGTTTACCAAAACGTATTCGCGATTATTTTCGATGTGGGGTTGACTATGAAAATCAATTCGAAGAGAAAAATGTTTGTATTGAGCGGTTCTTTTTTTCTCATGTGAAATCGAAATACAATTTTTTTTGTTGCCTTTCTTTCAATAGGTATTGGATGATGACATTGAAATGCTAGCACATGAAACATATGATAAAGATGCAAAACACTCGGTTTCATCGAAGGCTGCTTCACCCGTTCAATTAGATAAACATACAAAAATGAAACATAAGTCTCATTCGAATGTTGTTGCACCAACTTCATCAACATCAAAAATTGGAGTTGAAGCTCACGAAAATCCAGCAGCTATACTAGCCGACCAAGAATCTCCTAGTGATCGATTATGAAATTACTATTCTTAGAAAATCAATTGTCTAATTTTCAATATCGAATTGTAAAGTTTATTATTGACGAATATTGAATGTATAATCATCTACTTTTACAGCAGAAATAAAATATAGATGTATGTTTACCATAAAAAGTCATTCTTTATACAAATCTCAGATTCATTAATCTATTAGATTCTTTATTGATGAATATTTTCTATTTTCGGAACTAAGCCATTGTTATCAAATATAAGACATTGATGTGATGCATACTAAAATGATATTGCGAAAATCTTTTAAAAATCTGAATCATAATCGTAATACGTCATTCTTTTTTGGTCACAAAATAAATAAATCTTATTTTTAATGTTGTATATGTGATAATAAGTTAGTAACGTCATACAATAAATAATAACCTTGCCATAGGTACAGATAACTCCAATAAACTTTATTCGTAATCTATAGAAAGTAATGCTCGTCATTTCACAAAGCTTTAAGTGAAGACATGATACAAGGGTTGGATCAATGGTGGCGGCTGACTTTATTTTCAATAGCTGTTCGACGATTCGTTTTCTTTTAAGTGCTGTAACTTGAAGAGATTTTGAATGAAAGAAAATGGTAAAACACTGACTGGCAAGAAATTAGACACAAATACTCTTGAAACTAATCTTGAATATCAAAGAACATACATCTATTTTTATGTCATGTTCAGTTGAAACGAGCAGAATGTCTCATTGTTGACTTCAGGATAGACGAAAACGGCGCGACCTAATTTGAAAGCTTTCGAGTAACGCCATCTATGCCAATCTAAAATATATAGTATAGTTATTATTCGAAACAATGATAAAGTTTGTTTTTCTTTCTTTTCATAAAAGACACTTATGATTGATTATCGCTATTTGAAAAAACCATAACTATACGCATGCATGTTGCTAAGTAACAATTAGTATTTAGAAGCTCTTCATGGCACGTTTTGGATATTAATTTAATATAGAAAGAAATCGCGATGGATTAATTATTGTAAGTAATAGAATGGTTGAAGAAGCATTGTCTAACTTTGGTTTATATACTGATGATGAAAATAAAATTCGTTTGATCGACCCAGAAAGAGTAGCTGATTCGACTGAATTACGTGACGAATGCAAAGATTTTATTGGCAGTATGCCTTTTTTCTTTTGTTGTCATTTGAAACACCTCTACAAATGATTTATTATGCTGTGCTTGAGTTCAAAAGAATTGTCGATACATTAATTAAAAAAACCGAGTTGTTCTCAAAACAAGTAGAAACAGCAAGGCTTAAAGTAAGTTCTTATTAGAGCACCAAATCACATTTTAGTCAATTCTAACAATCGTATTATTTTTTTTTGTTACATAATCCGTTACTAAGTAAACAATTGCTCGTTTCCAAGAGTTTATCAAATAAGATTAGCAGTAGATCTAGGACAATATATCATAGCTGAATGTATTTGTTTTTCTTGGCTAGATGTTTTATAGTGATTGCTTATGATTCTTTTTACGTTCAGCTATTTATACATATTCGAAGAAAATATTAAACAATTTATATAATCCACTAGGCGGTCATTGAATAGCAATAAGCAATAACTATGTAGGACAGTAGAGTATCGGTTAACAATTTGTATCTATTCATGTTTAAATTTTCATCGGAATCTAGTAAATGTTTTACTTATCAATGAGTTTTAGAAAAAGAGATTTTATGAAATCTTGCTCTCTTTTTTGTTCATGCTAGATTGATGTACAGTATTGTAAGAATTCAATCGTTGGTTTGTGAAAACCTACATCTATGAGATTAATGAAGGTATAAATAGATTTGAACGAGGAAAAAATATGAAAAATTAAAACGAATTCAATTAAAAAATTATTCATATCACCGAATTAAATCCTAAAACAGTCTTGCTTTCATCCACGATAGACAATATATACAGCGATTTTTTCCATGTTTCATCTTTTTAAGATTTCAACTTCTAGAACATAAGTAATAGTTTGTTCTGCAGTTAATATTTAGTTTTTCGACAACAATATTTTGTGTTTTAACTAATCGATCATATTGATATAAGCATCTTCTCGACATTTAAGAAAAGTCATCCTCAATATTCTCGATTCATTCTAGAACTATTGTATCTTTTAAATTTCAGGCGATCGGAGTCAAGAATATGTTAAACTCAGCATCTAAATATCGAGAATTCGAAAAACAACAATTGCAGTCACTAATCAAAGAAAAAATAGTTGAATTTGATCGGTATGTAGAGATATTTGTGTAGAGTTAGTCGAAATTTTTTCTATTAAATAGGCTTCGAGTGGAATATGAATCATTGCAAAAAACTGAACGAGAACAAAGTGGGAAAATGGAACAACTCTCATTAAAAGTGTATGCATTTCTTCTCTTGTTTTTGTCGTCATCTCTATAATTTAATTTTAATTTTAGAGTCTAAATCAATTATTCGTTTTTGTTTTGATACATTAAATTGACTTCTTATTTATATATTGCCTATTGTAAAATTTTATTTTAGATGTCGATACTTATTAGTTTCTTGATTTTATTATTTTCTCAAGTTGTTCGATGTCAAAATGTAGCTACTAATCCAAATGATACTGGTAGATCATAGTCATTTATACTTTTGCTATTTTACATAAGTTGTTTTGCTCTCCATTTTCTAGCTATTGGAAATTGTACATGTAATGAAAATAACAATTTATGTGATGCATCATGTTGTTGTGATTCTGATTGTTCAGAACAAGAAATAAAAGCACTTAATTGCCTTGTTTTAGAACCTCGTGAAAATAGCAAGTAAGTTCAATGTGAAGTCTAAACCATGATGAGAATTAAAAATGTTAAAGTGATCATTAGATTCGAAGAGTAGGCTATTTTATGATAATAGAATACTCTCGATTTTTTCAAGTAAATACAGATGAAGGATACAAGTCGATAATCATATATTAGGAATCGATAATTGAAAAGAACTTCAGTTAGAAAATGAAACTAATATTTAAAATAAAAGCTACGAGCACGAGTCTTATGAGATGAAAATGTGAAAGAAAATCTAGCTGTTATTGAAAATTACACATTTATTATTTTACTCGATCTATTTTTTTCATGGTTCTTTTATTTTCTCTTTTATAAATAAAATAATGAACTAAATCAGATATAATACTGAGACGCTATAGATACTTAGTCTGCGATAGTTTTTTCTCTTATGTCACTGCTAGCTGTATCTCTGTATAGAAGATCGATATGATACAGAATTCTTATACTCTATAACTTGAACTGTGATACACATGGGTAGGCGTGTGCCACATCAAAGCCGCCATGATGTTGGACCATTGATTGGAGACAAAGTGTCGTTAGAGACGTATCTAAGTATTAAAACTTACTAATTTGCAGATAAATGTTTAATAACTGAAAAATAACAGACTCAGTGAAAAAGTTTTAACATTTTTAGAATGTTTTCCATTGAATTATTGCTTTTATTTGCATTCTTCTGTTTAAAGAAGAATAGTATAAGGATTTTGAGATCTATGTCTTTTCTGCATGTAAGATAGAATCTTCTTCACAGACTGCATGTTATTCTATGATATTTCCGCAACAAATAAATAATACAAGTTGTATCATTATTTAAAATACGATCTATTTAGTTCAATACCATCAAAACCTACTTCACAATCTAAATGTTATGGAAATGTACCGATATTTAAATCCAATTCACCAAATATAATTGAAAAGCAGGATGACCTTCTCTGCATTTATGATCAACAAAGTTCATTATTGTTATTCTTTTTTATTTATTTATTTATTTATTCTAAATTTATTTAATTAGATATCGATTCAGATAATGCATATTATCAACAAATAAATCAAAAATTAGATTCATTTATTTCTCCACGATCCATCAATATCGATACTAGTGTTCCATCACCACTGGGAACACCAACTGAACTGACTGATTATCAAGTAAAATATGTTTAATATATTGAACAGCAGTCCTTTTTACACGAAAGTATTGTTAGTTACTAGACTTCCTAAAACGGAGCTCAGATGAATGACGAATTCGAGACTAGTAACTTGAAAGGAGGAATCTATTTCAAGCCGAATTTTTACTAATTTTCTGTAGAACCAGCGGTAGTCACTCATTAGACTCGATTGCCGGTTTTTTCTTCTAGAAAAATTATTCAAAGCCAACTAAAAAGTATGTAATTAATTGTATTGGGAAGACAAAAAAATGTTTTATTTCAATGATTAGATCTTCACGGAACTGCATGTCCGAATCATACAGATGAAAAATTTGTTTTTGTACATATCAATTGATGAAATTCAAGTTCAAATTGTTTATAGAGACAAAATTCTATAAATTTATCTCATGCTATAAATAGCACTCACGAGAGAACATATCCAACTGTCCAATCCTTTTTGAGTCGGAAGTATGTATATCATGTAGATCCCAGTGAGCTATGAATATCCTGAAAAGAGTTCGGACTGCTAGCGTATTACTGTTGAGATACTGCATTTTTACGATATTCTTTAGCAAAATGCCGTGGCCCCCCTCAGGAACAGCAAAAAACCTGAGTTTCTAATTTCGACTTGAAACTTGGCACAGACACAGGTCTAGGTGAGAGTAGTTTATTGTGAAAGTTTCAGATCTTTTGGTTGTTCCTATCCTAGGGTATGGCTAAAAAACATATTTTTTCATCGCTCGTATACTCCCGACAGGTTTCAATGTACTTAATTCAGAACAGGAACAACCAAAAGGTCNGTCTGAAACTTTCACAATAAAATACTCTCACCTAGACCTGTGTCTGTGCCAAGTTTCAAGTCGAAATTAGAAACTCAGGTTTTTTGCTGTTCCTGAGGGGGACCACGGAATTTTGCTAAAGAATATCGTAAAAATGCAGTATCTCGATAGTAAGACGCTAGCAGCCCGAACTCTTTTCAGGATATTCATCGCTCACTGGAATCTACATGATGCTCATCGTTCTGGCTCAAAAGCGATTGGACAGTTGGATGTGTTCCCTCGTCAGCAGCAGCCTGTCTTTGGTTAACATTGACAACTTTTTTTCAAATGTTAAAATGTAATTTAATACAATTAAGAATATTCTAGGTAGGTACTTCCGTATTCAGATACATTCCGACCACTAATACAACAACCTACTTTTCTCTTCCAATAAAACTTTTTAACAGTGAACTATGCTCGGGATTACAGCCGATAAGTATGCATGCTCTATATAAATAATTGTAGATGTCTACTGAATATCGAATCATTTTTCTTTAGCTTATATGAATGATTTCACTTCAACCTGCAATCAGCCAGTAAACCAACAAACATGTCTTAATGCACTCAATGGAGACAAATATATTAATTCATTTAGTCTCGTTACGGTAACATAATCAATAAATAATCTGTATTCATAGTTTTCTTTGATATGTTTTTTTTTTATTATATAGAATCCATCAACTCTCGCCAGTACTTTGTCTCTATTTCTTATATCGATGTATACTTGTAGCTATTTGATTTAGATAATCTAACTAGTATTACTTGTACCCCATCTGGTGGTAGTGCTGCAAACTGGTCCAACTCCACATGCTCAGACGCTCTTCAAATTGTAAAATAATTAAAAGAAAACTTATTTGTTTATGCTAAACTACTTTTTCTCAATTATATTTTAGTTAACGCTCACAATTTTCTATACAAATCCAACAGGTATACAGACTTGTACTGTTGCATTGAGTGTCAACCAAATAAATAGTAGTCTAGTAGAACAAACGTTTAATGTTCGATTTATTCGAGTAAGTAAAACGGAAAATTAATTTGACATAAGACTTTTGAAAATTATTTTATACTAGACTGGGTCGACAAATTTAACTTCACCATCACGTAGTGGAAATCCAGGCTATTCGACACGAGCTCCTATTATAGCTGGTACTTTAAATGGAAATTCTATCTCGTAAGAAATTAATTAAGAAATTTTGCGAGAAGTAAAAACAAATAGTCTTTCTTTGTTTTCTATAGTACATCTACTTTTTCCGTGTTGCGACCATCAATCGGTGGAGACTGTAGTGGTACACCTAGTATACCTATACGTTTTGGTGAAAATATTCAATCGACATGTCAATTCAGGTACAATATTCAATTTACAATCTTTCTTTCGTTAGGATTTTAATTTTTCATATTGGAGTGTTGTATGAAAATCAAAAATTTGAAAAATGTCAAGGGTGACAACTGAAAATTTGACCATACTATAGATTATACTAATATCTCATGATGCAAATAGACTACAGTATTTGATGCATTTATAATTTATCTCAAAAATTATCTTATAATTTATTATCACATTGATTCGATATCTACTTTATCTATTATGATTACTCATTGCGGGAATTGAATTCTTTTATAATAAGAATAAGCGAGAATGGGAACAAAAGTGTTTGTCCTTTAAATAAAAAGTAAATTATCTTCAGAAAAATTGATAATGAGAGAAAGACGTCGAAAAGCAGCTGAATGTCTCATTCTACATAAATTAGATGCTTGTTTTCGTCCACACATCGTTTTTGACCAAAATGTTTGATGATTTTCTTCGTCTCTTAGTTGAAAATTATTTCTTGTTTTGAGGAAGTAAAGAAGTAAATTTTTCTTGTTTAGCCGTCTGCATATGCTGTACTGAACGTAATTTGTAAAATTGTTTTGAGAACATTTCACAGTCAATTATTTATTATATTCGAAAAAGTTAAAGTTCCACATAACCTTTCAAATTGAAAAACTTCTAATCTATACAATAAATGTTTTAAAAATGTGCTAGATTACCAAGTGAGCTATTTGTTACACTTGTTTGTTAAATATGTCTCAAAACTGATTGTATCGAAATTAAAAGATCGGTAAAATTCAAATTATTTTGTTCTTAGATCGATTTTATTTGTATAGAATCTGAATCTTAAGTAATAGAATCATTTTCAGAACTATTTAGCTAAATCTCTTAGTATACGTCAGATACCACAAATACACTCACTCATTTGTATACATTATTACTATCATATTGTTTTGCTTCTAAATGGTTGATTCTCTATGTTACTTTGATATTAGTGTACACTAGACTGGTTACTAGAATTGAATTAGAAAAATTTCAAGGTACGAGAAAAATGACTCAAATAAAATAGCTTGACTTTCAATCTTCGTATGCGTTTCAAAAAGTTGTAGCAACGATTTCACTTAATTGTTTTTCATCGGTTCAGATGATTCAACACAAAAAGTACGAAACATTTGATTAGAATTTGCATTTCAAGCATGTTCTTAATCTATCTTGACAATTCTTTAGATACTCTAATATTAGATTTCGTGCTTAGTAAAACATATTGGATAGAGGTAGACTTAATTGTACATATACCCATAGAGAGAAAAACTGTTTCTTTACAGGAGATCGCTGAGAGATCTCTCAATGATGAGAACTATGATAAAAATTCCAGTGAAATATTCGTGATTCCCATCCCAGGATCATATTGATCTTTATGTTATACGAAGAACTCCTGTTAGAAAACGACATGCCACTCAAAGAAACGTGTCGTTTTAAGTAAGACAAATCATTGAATAACATTTTGGTATCAATGTCTCACAAAATACAATCGTATTGTTGATCTCGACGGAAAGTTTATTTCAAGAGCTTAAGTAAATTGGTTCATAATTCCTCATTTCTAAGTTGCACACAAATATCAGACATAGGTTGGAAAAGAGAATAAAGTTCTGAATCAAAATGTTTAAAATATCCTAGTCATGTTATTAGTCAGTTACAAATTATTTCATGTAAGGTGTAGGGATGTAACAATACCATTTGGAGACACATAAATCTTGCCAATTTTCACAATGAAAATCTACCAATACCAACCAATACTTTGCGTTAGTTATAACGAGCGAAGTTAGCTCTATCTGATAGGAGTATATAAAATACCAATACCAACAGAAAAAAATCCCCAGTATTGGTGAGTATACGTGAAAATTGGCAATCTTTATGTGTCTCCAAATGGTATTGCTACATCCCTAGTAATTACTCATTATATATGTAAATAGTACAAAAATAGGGTACTATTCTCAAAAAGGATTTTAGTAGGTGACCAAACTATGAAAGCCTGTCGAATATATGTTTTTAGAGCTCTGAAAACTTGATAGAAAAGAATGAAAACTGTTCATAATTATTTCAATTCATCTGTCTTGTTAAGTAATTTTGTAAAACAAATCAACTAATACAGCATTCTAGAAATGAATAAATCCAGTTTTTGCTTATATTGAATTTTACTTTATTATTGAAAATTGGTTTCATGCATTTTTCCTTTCTTAGTCCTGCTTCTTCCTGTCCAAATCAAACCGAGCTGTCAAGTATATTTTTGTCTATCACTTCTTTCAATATCTATGTGGCTGCTTATGGCAATTCGGATCCATCAAATGTTACTGGCAATTGGTTACTTGTTACATATTGTGTATATGACATTGGTTCTTCTAATGAGCCAGTATGTCTTTCAGGTTCTAGACCAAATCCATCTGGAAATGAATGTTACACTAGAATGGATATTCAAATAGCTTATGCTAACACTGGTTCTGTTAGTAATCCACAACCTATTCTTGGTGCAGTTATATTTCATTATCAAAGAATAGTAAGTAATAGAGTGTTCTGATCAAGATTTGTCCCCGTTTTCAAATCTATCTTTAGAACATAACAACTACAACAACATTGACGAAACCCTTACTAATAACTCAGACTGTTACTTTTCAAGATTTATCGAATGCACCTGTTACTGAGGGAGATCAGCTACCAAAACCTAATGTCCGTCTACCTGGGGATTTCTTTTATCCATTTACTCTTAATCGAGCAAATGTTGCCATCTCATTCTCCTCATTTTGCTATCTTTTGATCATGTTTGTTTTTACGCTTATGTAGATGATTTAATTTTAACATAGAATAAATCGTTTTGTTTGTGTTTACCATTTCAAAAAAACAATGAATAGAATTTTTCTTTTGACTAATAATACAAAACGAAGTCTTGGGCAACACTAATTGGCAATTATCAACGGATATTTTTCTCTATAATAGGAGACTTATAACTGGAATGCATATCTATCTATGAGGAAAAAATTAAAGATGCTCATCATACCACTGCAATAGTGATGAATCTATCTGAAATATATATCTAACGTAAAATTGCTAGTTGATTATATCAATCAAGAATAACTCATTAACAATGAATATTTTCCGAGGAATTCGTCTCTGTTAACAACTATTACATAATAGTGGCGTGATAGCATATTTTAAAGAGAAACAGAGTTGAAATTTTAAAATTATACAATTAATTTTATTTATATTATACTTATGAATCTATTTTATAACCAAATCAAATACTAGATTAAACTGAATGGTTTAGAAAAAGAGAACTTCTTTTTAAACATATTTCTTTCAATTGGTGTATTACTGCTCGAAAAATCGATGAAGCATATTATGAAAAAGAAAATTGTTCATCGTTGAGTTTCAATACAATTAGAAAGAAAGAAAGAGAGAAGAAAAATCACTTATAAAACATGTGCTTTGACTTTGGCAGCATTAGAACGTAGTTTATTGAGGAGATCTTGATCGGTTTTAATATAACAATCACTGGCCGAATTGGGTTGAAGAATTTCTACAAGAAAGAAACAATTATTTTGTTTTTCTTCTAAGTAATAAAAATATTTAAAATGATTTACTCGGTGTAATTTTCCCAGTTCGATATCGAAATTTATCGTTTTTTAATTTAACAATATCTTCACAGATATCCGCCGTTTCTTGAGTAACTACTGTATGCTAAAACAAGTCATTTTAAAATACAAACCACATGTGCTGATTTCACAAAAAAACAATCATTCTTACTGAAAAATCTACTTCACGCAATAGACTTGATTCATTTGCTTTGATACAAAGAAAAATAGCAAGTGCACCATCACTATTTATTTGATTATCAGCAATCTATAATACATATCATTGGTTATTATAACTAATATTACATATTAAATTAGTCAAGCGTTACTTTAAGAATTTGTAGTGAATCATTTGAAAGCAATCCTAGAGCTATAGCAAATGCATTTGACGTATTGAGTCGATTTCCACTAATATTGAATTCTTCTAATGCACCATTTTGCTTAATACAAGCTCCTAAAATTTGTCCACCTTCTGGTCCGAAACCATTCATTTCAATGTTACATCGTTTCAATCGAACATTTTCCTGTTTGTTTAAATAGTAAAATATATATTTATGTTCATGAAATAATCACAGATAGATAGATAGATAGATACTTTAATTCCGTTAGCAACATCGATAGCACCACGTCCTCGAATATTATTCCAACTTAAATCAATTGATTCTAATGAATCATTGCCACCTGTAACAATTGAATGCGCACATCATATTAAAATACAAAGCAACTAAAAGATATATCTTACTGATATATGTACCGAGCACTTTACCACAGTCTTCACCAAAGAAATTATGACTTAAATCTAGTTCACGCAATGTCTTACATTGCTATAGAAAGAAAAAGAACGTCTTTTATAGAAAGCCCTGTGAGACTAAAATGTAAAAGACGATATAACGGCTCTTACTAATTCAATATTGATAGATGTCTTATTTCGGAAACTCACATGTCTATATTTATAGTTATTTTAATCTCCTGACATTGTATAGATTAAATAATTGAATGATGGTGTTACCACCTGAAATGTTATCAATAAACAAATTTATTGATGGCTAGAATGTTCTAAGAAGTTTAATCATAAATCATGTCTTTTTCGCGTAAGTTGACTTTTTTTAGAGTATTCTACTCATAAAGAGACTAATTTGAAGTCAATAGCTTAAACTAAAATATATCCATTTAATTTTCAGGTAGATACTATGCCACAGATTAGAATAGCCATCATGTTTCATCAAAAATCTAGAAACACTTTTCATTTAGAGATTTTTCTAACACCTGAATAAACTATTTTATGCATAAATTCCAAACTAGAAAATAATCAAACAGTTGCAAATTTTTGTTCAGTCATCATTTAGAAATGTACGAACAATCATATTGTCTGTGATCTTATATCAACATAGCCTATTACTATATATACGAATAAAATTCACATTTTCACTCATATATTGCAAATCTCTTTTCAGATGGTGGCTTAACGAAAAATACTGTTATACATTTTTCTGATGAATATAAGTTAAAGCATTTTGTTTTCTTTACCTCGAATGCTTCGACTAGTTGAGGTACATCTAGACCATTGAATCTATTTGCTATTCAGTACATGGATGTTATATACAGGCAAAACTTATAAATATATTTTCCAAACCTGATAGATTGATTTTTTTCAAATTACGATTTAATGTTAACATTTTACAAATTTCTTTTGTACCTTCACCACCACCGATACGATTATCAGCCAGAGACTATTATTATTAAGTATGAAATTAGTTTGCAAGCAATCGAATACTTACTAATTCTGTAATAAAATCATTAACTAATAGCAATCGAGACACATATTTTGCTGCTTGTTGTTGTAAATAATTTCCATCTAAGTATAAACGCTCAACGCTGAGATTTGACTATAGAAAAGGAAAAAAATAGTCGTCATTCAATGATCTATATCTTTAATCAAAGTAAATATTCATACACAAAGAGTTTTTGTTATTGCTCGAATGTCATCTGTACTAAACTGATGATAACGTAAAGTCATTTCTTTATCTTCGATATGTGCCATAAAATATGAGCATGGAATAATCTTCGATTGTGTACATAATTCACGATATTGTGTTCGACCGGTTATATCGTGATCTTCGTGAACTACAGCTTCTACCGAAGGACGAGGATTTAGAATAAAATTTTTGATTAGAAAACAAAAGGATATTTAACCTGATTCAATATCAGTATCATAATCATCTTGTGTTGGCGATGGAATACTTTCACTGGATGCAATAGATGAAGTTTCATCAACAATCATATTCGCATCAGTATCAAAAACTTCTTCTTCATCATCGTCAACAGTCAAAAGATGTGGTGATAATGGTGGTTGATGTTCGGAATCTTGTGCTGGTAAAACAATTTCTGGTGGCGCTTGATTTGGTGGATTTCGATGTGGTAATTTCTTTTGTAGCTCATGAAATATTGTTTCATAAATTTGATCTTGTTGAATTTCAGTAACGAATGTTTTAGGTACATTTGTTAAGCCAGGTGAAGTAAAGATTTCATCAATATTTGTTTCTATGAGAGATACAAGGAATACACAACCTCTAATTCATACGAAATATATTTTTGCTTATTATACCATCGACTTCAGCTATAATTTTTAATTGTTTCGAACGTATTGATGCTTGTGAATGATTTTCGGCAGAAGCTGATCCACTACTCGTAGATTTATTATCATCCGTTTTTGGTCTTGCTTGAATTGCATTTCGTTTTGTTGATCCTATTGTTGATGAGGGTGTTGATTCAGGTGTTTTAGATGAAACTGTTGAAAGAGTAGTTGCTCGACCGAGTGTTCGAACTGCATCTGTTTGCGCCCGCTATCAATGCAAAACAAAAATAACTAATTAACGTAAAAAAAAGCGAAGTTCAAGTTTTATTTCAATACTTGTTGACTTTTAACAGGCATAGTTCGATATTTTGTTTTTATAAGCAAGTTACACGTTGTTCACCATCAAAAAATATGTTTGATTATTGTTAGACAATGTTCTGCTTATACGTCTGTGGTGCCCTACTGTCAATCAGAACAGCTATGTTGTTGTGATGAAGGCATACACATACCCATGCGATTGAAAGGCATTACAACTTTTCTTTTTTCTGTCTCTCTTTCACAAACCTACTCAGTCTCTTCATTTGTTTCTATTGCGATAGTGTGATGAAGAATGCAAGAAGCGCTTTATTATTTGTAATACAATGTTCAGCCGTGTTTGTTCTTACATATAAATAGCTTCATTTTATTATTTTTTTTTCTTTTTATAGAAAAAAAAGAGCAATTACAAAAATATTTTTATTTTATTCGAAAGAATAATTAAGTTTTTATATGCTATCCTAAACTTTTACGTAGAAAAAAAATATAGAAAATTTGATTGATTGAAAGTAATTGTCAAAAAATAAAACAAGATGAATACTTGCACGAAAATTTATCTAATGTAGTCAATTGAGACAGTAGTATATCTCAATTTTTTCTTTCTTTTAATTAACATCATTTGAAGACAAAAGTTATGATAGCCTACATACGTATATATTTCTTATTGATTGGGTTGTTAAGCAAACCATCGAGAAAAGGAGCTTCTATTTATTAAATACTTGAAATGATTGATACAATCAATTTAAGTTTGTATTTTGTCGCACTTTTCATGTAAATATTTAGAAAAAAAGAGCATTATTTAATCTATTGTTCGAAATAGTATTCTACTTGAAACAATGAGCTATAGTAACAAGTGTTGATTGAAGGACAACGGAGAATGAAACTAAAATTGTTTAGTTTAGTTGCTAAAATGATTTTTATTCTTTTCAAAAAGAAAAATTATTCAAGATTTAGCTGAATATATGTGAATGCAGCACAGATGCGAAATGTATTCATTCATAAGTAAAATTTTCCAATAAATGTAAAACATGCACCAATACAATAATATTTGAATATTGTTTCGTCTGTAATAGGGGATAATTTGTAAGAACATGTAGAAAAGCAGATTTCAGATTACGAAAGCTATTATTCATCTAGGATCATTGATGCAAAGTCAAGAAACTTCTATTTGAATTAATGAAATATGTTGCTGTATGAAATATCCATAAATTTTTTACCAGAAACATGCAAATTGAGTGTTCATATTGACGAAATTCTTAATTTCAACTCAGCTAACAAACAATACTCCTAGTAGCTTTCAGAGTGACTGTAATCGAATAAACAAATTTCATTTCAGAATTGATCAATTCGATATACGTTAAGTATAAAATCATACAATTCTTGTAGGCATAATTAAAAACAGCGAAGTGCATCTATTACAATAATATAAGTGCGTTTAAACGTTAGTTTTCTTTTGTTTTGTAATGCCTGAAAAGAAATAAAATAGAATTTATACATTAAATTCTTGTTTTTACTCTATATTTATAATGCGTTATTAGGATTGGAGGTCTATATACAATTATTATTTTTTCAAATTGTTTAATTTTCTTTGTTTAGACCTTTCAATTCTTTGTGTTTCTTTACTTTAAGATGAAAAACATAATTTCTATGACAAAAAATGTATATTTATATGTATGTATGACCTTTCATTCTGTATTGTAGTCATGTCAAGCCAAGTAGATCTATACTACTTGTTGAATATCGTCTAGGAGTCTTTTTTGTTTCTATGTTATGATGAATACTAATAGGAAAGGTATAGTAGAACAAAAGTAATCATTAATGAGTATCACCATCGACATGTACCGTGATGGGCCTAGGATAAGATCTGATTTTTTAATAATATTATATTGCGACAAAAAGTTATTCTAGTTTCTCTATATCATCATAGACATTTTTAGGCAGACATTCATATATTTTCTTAGATTATTAAGCTTTTCTTAATTTACAAAACAATGATCAATAATGATAAAAGTACTCATCTTGTTTCTACTTCTCCTCTTCAGCGACCCAAGTAAGAAACAAATCGAATTTTTTTTCTGTTTATTTCTCATACATTTGTAAACAAAAAACCATGTTACTAAAATATAACGGTAATGAAAACATTAAAACGAATAGTAAGACAAAGCAAACACAGAAAAAAAAGTATACTCTTACCATGTCGCTGTAATTTAATGGACTTAGACACGACTTTCACTATAGCCAAAAATATAAGTGTTCATGAGGTAGAGACAGACTCAGAAGAAAAAAAACAGTAACAAAAAAAAACAATAGCAACATCTATGCATGTTTTATACCATTCATCAGTGTTTTTTTATTGCCAGAGAGAAGCGAACAACAAGAAGAATAAAAAATAGTGATGGACGGTTTAGCAACATCCTCTTACAAACTACCGACTGGACTTCGACATGCTCAAAGTATGGATAATGTTTCATGGGTTTCGAATTCACGAAAAACACATTGGCCACCTATTGATGAGGTGAGATCATCGTATTAATTCTCATATATTGTTTCAGGTCATCGGATTCTTCTATTCATGATAAACCAGCGGCACTACAATCAAAATCAAAAACTAAAAAACGACATATTTTCGTAGTATTGTGTACCGATGAGGTTTGTTCAATTTCAAAAGGCATCAACTTGTACCTTTTCTTATATTCAATAATATCAAATCAAGTTTAAAAAATATTGAAAGACTGAAGCATTTTTGTAGCATTGTCAATTACATGGGGCTCAAGGCAAATGCACGTGTGCATCATTTGTTAGCGAAGATGATCATGGTGTTGATAACGAAGGAATGGGAAGTTCCGAATCATTTAATCAGTCTACTCATTTCGGACAACCAAATAATGAGAAAAACGATGATTTTGTGTCGGCAAGTGTTAAACCGTTTAATAACAATTCAACATTACCAGATACAAAACGGTATGTTTAATTTTTATAGTGGAAAAATAAAAGATTGTATTTTTTTTCTAGGGATGTTGCTGGTAATAATGTTCGTTTCAATCGATCATTGAACAATAGTAGTTGGGTCGATCATGAAAACGATCAACTGGCTGCTTTACTTCTCTATCGAGATGCTTTGAAAAAGAATCTAACAACTCCTACGAAAGCTGGAAGCAGTTTTCCAAGGTAACCAAAGTAAACATGTTGAACGAAATAGATTTGAATTTATTCCTAGAATGCGTCATGGTCGTATTGGAAGTCAATGGCGTCATATAAAACAAACAAATACCTATTCTGGCTCAAATCTTATGTTCATCGATGGTAAGTTACATTGAATAATATAATCTATTTTTCATCAATATTTATTTTATAGGCACAGTACGCGTTGATGACAGTATCAAATTTCCAATTCCTCGTTTTGGTTATCCTCCAATGAAACAACCACAACATCAATTTTCAGCATCTCACAATGATTTATCTTTTGCATCCAGCAATCCAACAACAAAATCCTTGGACACATTAACATGGTCACGCAATGATGGACTAAATCGAAATCAATATTTAGCTCGATATTCAAATCGTCTTCAACAAGCCGGAAAAGATAAATTTGCATACTGGCCATCGGATTCGACAAACAAAAAATCTGCATGTAAGTATTAAACAAAAAATACATAGCAATTTATCATAACTATGAATATAGCGACCAATCCGTCGAATATTGACAATGGAGAATAGGAGGTGAGTATAAATATAGTATTTTATAATTGCACAAGCACACGTTTGTATTCAAAGAAAAGATAAGTTCAATCCATAAAATGAATACATACATATTCACGTGAATTTTAAAAAAATAGTTATTTGTTTTTTTCTATGATCAATTTTAGGCCAAACAAACAATACAAGAACATATAAAACCTGGTTTCGATCAAGTCATACTGTGCGTAAACTTTCGACAAAACTATTACAAATGAATTTGTATGCTATGAATAAAATACAATAATCGTTCATTGATCTCTTTTCTTTTCATTTTATTACCTCAAATGATGTATTTTTTTAAATATTTTGTCCAAAAGAAATACAATCCAAAGCTTTTCTCGAATATTATTCTTTTGTTTTTCATGACAAAAATAATTTTAAAGGCATTAATTAAAATATACCTCAAGGACGAGAGCTGGTTTCGGTTGACTTAGCTTTTTATTTATAGCAATATGTCAAAAGTAGTATTCTCGTGAAAACGCGAACTTATTACACGTAGGGAACATCTATCTACTGCATTTCTGATAGAACTAAATATATCAGTAGTCTGTTTTGTTTCTTTCTACGATCTATTTCCTGCATGCACATTCGTAGCCAGAAACTATGAGTCATTATTATTTATCATTGTCACGAAAAAATAGTAATAGATATGAACGGCCTCTATACTAAAATGTTTATTGCTTCAAATTTGTTTCAATCCGTGACAATAGATTATTTTTTCTTCATGTTATTGGAACATATTTCATCACCTAGACATATAGTTAACACTCATGTAGCCCAATGCTTGTTCTTCAACGTTTAACTAACAATAATATATAACTAATTCAATTTTATTTCTTCCGTCAATCGAATATCGACGTTAATTCACTAATGAATTTCGTAAGACAAAAAATGAGTTCAACAATAGTTCGTGTTTGCACATTTAATTTACGTCGTGATGGTATGGATCGTGGTACACCTAATGATTGGAGTAAAAGACGACCGATTATGAAAAAATGTCTTGAAAACATGCAACCAACTATAATTGGAACTCAAGAAGGCATTTTCCCACAATTGAATAATATTCTTGATGATCTCAATGAGTAAGCTAACTTTCTAAAATTCTAGTTATCTATAGCTATTATTATTATTATTATTCAATTTTTCATAGATCATCAAAGCGTTGGTCATGGATAGGTAATGAAGCTGATGAATTGCATTCAATCAATGCTATATTCTATCGTCATGACTTACTCTCTCTTATCTCTACGGAAACATTTTGGTTTAGTGACCATCCAATAAAAGCAGGTCCAGCTTGGGGTGCAAAATATTCATGCGCTTGTACATGGGCTCATCTTGAATATATCACAACAAGAGAACCATTTATTATCTTTAATGTTCATTTAGACTATCCATCACAGAATGCACGCCATCATTCTATAGCTGTGCTTCTTTCTAAAATAAATGAAAATTTTCATGTTAACCAAGTTATTGTTACTGGAGATTTTAATAATTGGCCTGAGGAAGTTGAAGGTACAACACCTGTTCAAGAACTTATTCGTTTAGGACAGCATGCATCGGAAATTCAACAAATGAAACAGGCTGATTTCATTGACACATATCAACCTAGTGAAAAACCCACATTTAATGGTTATCGATCAGCTGGCTATGGTCCAAAAATCGATTTCGTTTGGATTACATCAAATAGTGTCTATCATGTTGAAGGTGAAACTAAAATTGATGATTATCATGATCAAAATGGATTTTTCCCATCAGATCATTTCCCAGTTTATGCTGATTTAACTGTAAATTAGAAAGGCAATTTTCTAAAATTCAAAATAAAATGTTTACATGCTTAGTAAAGATTTGATTACATTTATTCCAATAGAAATATTCGTGATTGTAATATCGATCGTAAACTGCAATCATATATCATATTGTATCATATCATATGGAATAAATTTCTCTAATGCTTCTTCACACTCTGCTTTGATATTATCTTCGATTGCCATTTTTGGTCAATGCTTTAATTTTTGTTGTTAATCCATTCGGAGCGCGTAACGCTAAATAAATTATCAGAAAAAGACAGCTGTACGAAAAACTGAACAAACGTGAATGCTTCATTCAATACTCGACCTAAACTTAGAAGATAGAATCTAACAATATAAGTACATCTGCGGCTGTATGCAGGTGACTAGGATAGGATAACAAAAGAAGTGATATCTATGTATAGATTTTCTATTACAACGAACGATAGTATCTGAAGATAAAAATGATCATAGCATTGAATAATTTAAAAGAGATAGATTCTCAATCGTTTAATGAGCATATTTAATCGTTCTTCAATGCATTTATGCACGATGGTCAGTGCTGTTTGATTATTTCATGCTGTATCTAGAAGAATATCATCTGATACTTATTAAGAGTGAAACAAGTGGTTCTGAAAATATAATAACTTAAATGTAACTAGTTGTACATTGAAAAAAATTATAATATAAAGGATAATTCATGAGAAAAGCTTTCTATTCAACATATTCGCATGGTGATTAAAAACCTTTTCGAAAACCTTTTATGAGACACTTCTTTCAACAATATTTCTTAGTTCATTACCTATGCTAAATGTTTAACTGATTGCTTTCGTTTCGATCTATGACTATGAATGGAATGTAGAGCAAAGTTCCACATCTTGTACATAGATATTTCTCATTCGAAATTCTTTTATGATATGTTAACATTTTTTTGTAACGAACATAACACATATCTCGCCGGTTAAAAATATTTCGTATAAAATTTTGATTAATATAAACAAAGAAAATCATTTTTTCCTGAAATACTTCTAAAGATCATGATCTAGATGCGTGCTATGGTATATAGTCTAGGAATTTGTATCCGCCCCCAACTGTCAATATGGGTTTCGAGAAAGTAGATTTTATCATGTTATATATTTTAATTCCACATGCAATGAACTAGCAGCTGTTTGAGTGTAATAGGTTGACTAAACCTTTTGATTGCAAAACAAATTCAAATTATTTTTAAATTGTGGAACAGATCAAAAAATTAATATTTCAAAGAAATAAAAGGATATTATTTCACACAAAACACACTCTAACTTGTATAGATTTTTGTTTAAAATACAAATTCAAACACATACAATCAAACAAAAGAAAACAAACGAATAGCTTATTTTAGTCCTGTTGTTCTGCCAAGAATAAGGCTAGTTGATAATGGTGACATTCGTTCGATAACTTGTCGAATAGCATGGACATCTTGATGAAGGCGATTAACAGCTAATTGTAGATCAGTTACACGTTCACTTAAATCTTGTGGATAAGTTTGCATATGAGATTCAGTATTTACTGGTAAAGGAACACGTGTATCTACAAATAATTGTTGACGAGGAGGATATATCTGTGGTATTGATTGACGTGTTGGCGAACTGCTAGTAACTGAATCTGATGTCAACTGATCAGTTTGCCCTTGAAATTTCTCTTCAATGAGTTCTCGTAGCCGAGTTATTTCTTCAAATATCAATGATTGATTATTTATTGGTAGAGGTGATAATTCTTGTTGAGGTACAGGTAATTTTTCTGTACTACTTTCACGAAATGATGGTCGTCTTGAAGGTATTGGTGTATTTGATCGTGATTTTTCTATAGCTATCTCTCTTAATGATACTGTTTTGGCTGATGGTTGAACTTTAGTTAATGTTGTTTCAATGTTACTTAATTTTTGTTGTACTTGTATACGAAATGTATCGAATTGTACATTTTGTTTATCAATTGTTTGCCGAAAACTTGTTAATGCTTTTGACTGTTGTTCTTCACGTGATTGTCCATAGGCATCAAAATTAATATCTTTCCAATTTAATTGTAGAGGTGAACAGAAACGATGAATAAGTTCTTGAATTTGTGAACGTCTACGTTTTGATAAGCGCCATTCATAATTTAAAATAACTTCAGTACGTTCAAGAAGAAACCGTGCTTCAACAGTGGAAAATGCTTCTGTTTGTAAAGCATTTGAGATAAGACCAATAAATATATTTATAGATAATATTGCTGTGAATAATAAATATGTACCACAAACAAATGAAGCGAAATACCGATCAATAGCTGTGAACGAATCAATGGGAACTAGAATGACAGAAATTTATTTATTTATTTATTTATTAGTGTAGGCAGTCTTACTATCGTCGACTAAGGCGATACGAAAAATTGAAAATAATAATGAGTAAAATGATTCAAATCCATTTGGCTGAACTATTCGACATGCTGATGTTGCGTTAAAACATTTTGCTTGATCAAGATCAGTTACTGAGCTATTAAATATATATTGACCACGATTTCGAAATGAATCAGGAGTTCCATCATAAGGAATTTCTAATTCATATAGTGAACAATGAAGTAATGCATATTCGCAGAGTTCAGGAGATTTTTCATAATCATTATGAATGATTTGTTGACCACCAAAAACAGCATAGAAAACAAATGCATATGGTGCAAGAAGAAAAAGAAAAACCATTAGAAAACGTATTATATCATCAAACATCATGCGAACCTAAAAGCATCAAAACATGATTCGTTTTTCAATTCTAATTAGTAAAAATATGAGTCTGTATCAAAAATAAGTTAGATTCTTACAGAATAGACATTCACTTTCCAACGATTGCTGATCATAACTTTCGTTTTTATTCTTAAGTCTTTCGCTTCATTTCTTATTTTTGATTATAGTAAATAGAGTAGATTTGCCAGAAAGATATAAACAATTATCAAAATAGAAAAGTTTTGTCTGAGAAAAAAATTGAAAAATTACATTATATATGTAGAACTTTGACAAATATATTTCAGGTATTTACATTCCGATGGAGGCTTTATAATGTTCTAAAGTACTCGAAGACTTATTATCGATGTCTTTCAGCGCTTTTTTGTTGTTGTTGCTGTTGTTGTTAACGAACTCTCGGAAAGGAGTAGAATGTTTTTATTTGCTACCGTTTGCTACTTTAATACATCCAATATTCGTTGCCAGAAAAAGCATGATCATCAAAATCTAACCGTTCTCGTGAATATCAGAATAGGTGAAAGTAAGTACACACCCCTTAGAATCAAATCTCGAAGCATCGATTTATTTCAGCATACACTGAGAAGCAAAAAACCTTCAGAATAACCTTTGTAAATCAGAGCTTAGTGACACAAAACTGATTTTCTTTCAAACTTACCATAATAACCAATTCTCCTAATTTAATTTCAACTAATTTTGATCTTAATGTTTTGGCTGATATAGTTATTGTTCGAAAGAACACCATAAATCGAAACCATATACATAGAACTGTAACTGAAGCAATATACATATGTATACGTGCACGAAATACTGTATGCGCATTAATATCGATAGCATGCGTTATTATTGTTAGCAAACAAAGTATATAAACAATCCAATCAAATAAGTTATTTAATGAATAATACATATAATAAGATTTAAGGCGAGTTCTTGCACGATCTTGAAAATGTTGTGCACAACGAATCAATCGTGATCCTCTTCGGTGTGAAGTTGTTGGAGGAACAAATGAAGTATCAAGTCCTATTCTCTTTATGATTGTACTACTAATTGGATTATTCGAAGAATCCGGTGCACTAACAATGACATCAATAGGTATCTGTTGTGTTGGGTTAGATTCAGTAGGTTTACCCTTGATCATTGTCGGTACTGCTGGTGGTAATGGATAATGTTGAGAATGATGAGAACGTAAATTTGGTAATGTTGGATTTACCGTTATGTTTGCTGTTGCATCATCAAAAACAACATGTTCTACTTCTCCAGTATTAGTATTAGGCGTTGCTAAAGTATCAGTTTTCTTGTCACCTGGTTGTGATGATTGTCCACTTATATTTGATTTATATTTATTTTTTGATATTAAATCTATTCGATTTTTAGTTCGTTCAGATTCCCAGATAAGATAATCTTCATAACGTTGTCGTGCATAACTTATATCGAACATTTCCTGTACAATTTGCCATACAAGAAAAGCAATACTTATTGCCCAAAGTATACAACGCCAAATATCGTCTGGAAAACGATAAACATAACGAATAGGAAATGGTGTCATCAATGAACTGCATGTCCATGATATAAGAAATAGCATTTCAAGTACCAAATAAATATAAAAACGTTTAGCTGCAAAATTATCCCATTTCCACTTAATTAAACCTTTTATTAATGGATGAGTTATTAAATCAAGACGTTCATGATAATAAATAGCTTCTAAGGGTGTTATTGAACGAAATTGTGTGCCATCAGGTCGAAATTTGTGTGTAATTGAGGGCCGAGGTGCATAAGTTGGTACATTTAGTACTGATGGATTATTATTTGGCGGCGATATTGCTGTTTTATTAGTTAGCATTGGTGATGGTGATGTTCCAGTATTGCTTGATATTAGTGGAGCTTTTAAAGATTTTTCTTTAGTACGATGTTTAAGTCGACTCTAAAAATTTAAAGAAGCAATTTTTTCCAAGAAATAACATGCGAAAAATAAAATAAAACCTTTCGAATATCAGTAGCAATAATCAATTCATTAATAAGACTTGTTGATTCATTTAGATCAACTTTGTCAAATTCTTCCCTAGAGACAAGAAAAAATCATTCAGATAAACGAATTGAAATATTTGTATTCAATCATACCATGGTTCAATATGATCAAGATAAAGATGAACAACTTTTTGTACTTCATTAATAACAATTAATGAATCCATTATATCAAGTGCTATTGTACTTGATTCATCACTAAATAATAATGCTAGAAAGACTTGCATACTATTATCAAGCGATTTATATAAGCAAACATTGCATTTTTCACATGGTCTTAAACCTTGTCGAGAATCTATTTGAATAAAACCTGTTTGTTGACAATTGAAACATTGTCGTTTTGCTTGTGTAACACCCGTCGGCGATACACCACAATGACCGTCACGTAATGAATGAGATAAATGTTCATAAGATTCTTTCCATTTAGAATTGATTAATTTAATTATCGAATAATGTTTAAATTCATTAGCTAATTCCATCGGCGTTTTATTATCATTATTTTTTGTTAACATCATATTTGCCCAAAACCAAAATTTAACACGAGATATATTAAGAAATGAATTTAAAGCATTTGGTGTATCTTCACGAGCTAAACAAATATAATTACACTTAATACTTTTTTTTTGTCTTTTAATATCCTAATATAGATCATTTAAATTGGAAATTGAATCGAACCAAATCTTCTTAGTTCAATCAGAGTTATCTTAACTAGTAATAGAGAATCAGCTACAATGACATTCTCAGATAACTAGGATACCACAAAATGTTTAATAGGTCTTTGAGTTAAAATGAACTTGTCAATACTAGTTCGTGAGTGTTCTCAAGTATTTTTTTACTGTTAATACATAATCTGATAGAATTGGAGAGAAGAATCTATCCAATAGAGAAAAAGTTTTATTCCAAAGAAGTTGTCAATACAAGTAATCAAAACTTTATGAAGAGACAAAACTACTATGTTATAAATAAATTATATTAGGGATATAACTCAATCAATTCAAGCTTCTCTTCACTTCCCTGACTGCATGAAATTTTTACAAAATCAATTCTTTTTTTATTAAAATTATAACTGCTTTTAAATATTTTCCTGAAAATCAATTTTACTATAACCCGCTTTAGGTTAAAATTAAAAACGTTCTACGATCAGAAAAACACCCCATGCAATCAATAAATAAACTCTCGGATAAATTCGTTGAATTTTAATGACTATCAAATACTACACAATTTTATAATAAATTTTTTCTACATATTTTATTGACATAAATGTTATTAATCGAATTTTAAGATCAGGTAGCAAAAACTACATGATCCACTACGTACAATGGATTAATGACTGAATATATTTAAAAAGAGGTCGTCAAAAATTATTTTAGTAGATTAACATTTTCTTAACGGGAGTCTCTTTATTGTATGTTGAATCTGAAATTGTGAATTTATATCGTTTCAGTCCGAACTGTGAATACACATACAATTGACAGAGTTACTAATTTACCTCTTGGTCATGCATCTTTTCAAAATCTAACTACAGAGAAAATATTCTATGATACTAAAAATGTTTTCATTCTATCTACTGTACAAATACTTATGACTTTAACTGATATTTTTGAGATATGGAAGTAGAACAAAAAGTATAGGTGGTGAAAATTTCTAAACTTTTTTAAAAGTTCAGTTGTGCAACGCAATAGTATATTTCGATTGATTGATTGATTGATTTTAACTTCGAACGAATATTAGAAGAATATTAAAGCAGAACAATTTTGTTTTAAACTTTCAAATATAAATCTTTATTTTACCTGCTATATGAAGTAAATTATCACCAAAAGTTAAACTGCTTTCCGATAAATATGTTAATAATTCACTATCCGAAATAAATGAAAGTAAAGTTTCCAGACAAAGAGAATTATTTAAATTTGATCTCATATATGTATGAATAATCATATCCCCGTGTGTTGATGAACGTACACGTAAACAATTCGAATCTTTTTCAATTAATAATCGTACGATTTCATAATTATTCATTTGCATAGCAATTTTCAAATCTATTGATTTTACACGAATTTTTTCTTGTTCCAGTAAAAGTTTACACACATCATCGTGATTGTATAATATTGCTAAGCTAACTGGCGATTGGCCATCAAGATTTAACTGATTAATATTAACATTTGATGATTTGAGTAATGTACGAACTAATTCGATGTTACCTAAAAATAAAAAAAGTAAAACATTATTTCGTATCTTTTTTTCCCACGCGTATACGTATGTCATATCGCATAAAGTTTCTAACTATGTTATATATTTGACGCAGGAATATATTTTTAATGCAATGGAAATTATGATTCTATGCATCAAGTACTTATTGGATGAGATTAAATAGAATAGCTATCTTCAGTTTTAGTAGAAATCTAAAGCTAACACAACACTAAAAAAAATTCAAGAATATGATAATTTGATCTCTTACCAGAGAGAGCAGAAATATAATTACTGTAAGATTTTCATTGTCGAAAACAGTGCAAACTTAGTAGTTCTTATATTAAAAATTCACCAACTCAAGCAAAACGATTTCGATGGTCAAAAAACTATAATTTTGTTTTTTGTAAGTAGTAATTTCATAGAGATTTTTTCCCATTTTGTCTTTAACTTATCATAGAGATATGAAAGACTAGTTTTGATACTAATTCCATGAAAATAGACTGATACCAAAGTTTCGAACTTCGCCTAAACCGTATCTAACAGAATAGAACATTTATCAAAATTACAATGTAAGTTGATGATAGTTAAGTGTAGGATAGCTGCTTTTTTTATGGTAAAATCATTTAATATTTCAATTCAATCGCAAATAAATTTAGGAAAACTATTGGTATCAAGACAAATAGTGACTGTAGAACAAAAACATGAAAAATATCTGTAATATTTCTACAATACCTTTTTCTGTTGTCAAATGTAAAACTGTATTTCCTCGTATATCATTGGTATTTTCATCTGCACCATGGCGAATTAAATATCTTGCTAATGAACCATTTATGTTATCTACACATTCATGTAACGGTGTACGTCCTTGTACGTCTAATAAATTCATTTGTTCAATATTCATCTTATTAATTAATATACCTGCAACATTGGCTTTTTCATTTGCACAAGCTAAGTGTAATGGGGTTTTACCAATTTTATTCATTGCTGTTAAATCTATTTGTGTATATTTCATTAATAATTTACACATTCGAACATTGTCATCTCGAGCAATTAAATGAAGCGATGTATTTCCATCTTTATTCGTTAATGTAACATCACAATTATGTTGAAGAAGATATTGTGCAAACGTGTAATTATCACATAAAATAGCATCATGTAATGGTGTTTGTCCATCACGATTTTGTGCATTTAACAATGACGGATTAGATGTTAAAACATTATCGTAAATAAATCTTTCATGTAAATATTTGCAATAATGTAATGCTGTATTTAATAAAGTATCGACAATATTTATATTTGTAACATCAATATGACGAAGAAAAACAGCCAATAATTGAAAATTATTTTGTTCCAATGCATTCAGAAATGGTGTACGTCCAAGTTGATTCTGCTGATTGAAATCAGCTGATTTTTCAATTAATTTTTCAACATATTTTGCATAGTCAATATCTTTTTTATGAACTAAATAATGTACAAATGCATTTCCATGTTCATCGCGTGTATTTATATCTAGCGAATGTTGAACAAGCAATTCAATTGAATCTATACTTGGAAAATCGCATAATAATGGTGAACGTGGTAATTGAGAAAAATAGCGTTTCCAATTAAAATTCGGTGTTAAGTCAAATAAAGCTTTTAAACAAGAATCATGTTGAAATTTAACACATATACATACGGGTGTTTCGAATGGATTTAAACGTGTACCCTTTTGAAAATCAGCATCATTTTCTAACAAAGCTTTTAATGCTTCAATATTATCTTCATAGCAAGATATATGCAAAGGAGTACAACCATTTTCATCAAAAACATTAATACGAGCTTTATAAGTTTTTGTTAATAAGCGTACACTTAAACTATCATTCTTACGTGCTGCAACATGTAGAAGATATGTTTGGCTAGGATAATCTAGATTATAATCAGAATCTATGTAGGATTGAATGAAAACTCTATCTTACTAACCCATATGAGATTCACATGTTGGTACATTGACATCAGTCATAGTTTTGAGTAAAATTAAAGCTAAATCTGTATTACGAGTTGCTAGAGCATAATGAGCTAGAAATAAATAATATATATGTACATCGGTCGAAATATAACTTTTTAACGAATTAAAATTCGTCAACAAAACAAAACGTTTTTCGTTTAAAGTATGTCATTTAGTAGATTATTAAAATCTGTAAGCATAACAGAATATTATCAAGTAATAAGTCAAGGCTATATTAGCCAGTCCACGTAAGGGACGCAAGAATCGTAGGGAACCTGCTCAAACGATGTCATCCGATTT
>OENM01000783.1:462-16689 GCA_900239745.1 Rotaria magnacalcarata
TCACTAACATTAGAGTGTAGCGTAACGAATTGCTGCTGTCGGTATGTGTCGGGTCTCTTTGATTGGGAGATGGGTTTGAAATATCATTGTGGAAGCGGGTTGAATAGCGATACGGTTTGCAGAGATGTCGTTCCAATTTTGGAATTGGCGGGAAATATGTTGGAAACGTCGGAGGGACTCGTAGGGAAAACGGCGTAAATATTCCGTCGGAGATCCACTCATTTCCAAGTGTTTCCGTCCCGGGACGTGTATTCGGAGCACAAAAGGATGGTGCCGGATTTTTTCCTGAAAATTTCCCGGTGTTTCCATTGGGGTATGAGTGGAAAGATGTTGGGAAAACCCGTTCCGAAATACTGCTTTCATGAAGTCTCCGGAATACTACGGAACCGGCCGTTTCCGTGCCGGATTGTTCGACCTGGGCTATATCATTTATCAGTAAAAATATTTCAAGATTAAAGCCTATCTTTTGATCACACTTAGAGTAAAATCAATAATTATTAATAATAAATGTCGTGAACATAATAAATATGTGAATTTTTAAAACTGAAAACCAAACACAAAAGCCTATTGCTCATATATAGCTGTGCTATTTCTTATCTATGTAGCTATAAGACGAACTATGAACCTTTTCAATTACACTCGAATGAATAAGTTGTACCCTAATAAATTATCATCAAATTAAAGGGTAGTCTTAATCGAATAGCATCGAAAATTTATTTTATATTAATTCGTTTTGAAATAAACATTTATTTATGATATTTATCTATTATACTAAAAAAAAATTTAACTTCCTGGATAATAATTATTGTAGCAAAAATAGAATCCGCAACGCAGTGACAAATGGTATATACTTAAAAATACAATAAATAGAAAACTTACACATAAAAAACAAATAAGTCTGGGTATACTTGCGCTGATCGAGGTAATTTATTTATATAAGCGCATGTAAATGAATCCGAAAACGGAATGTTAATAGAATTATATACTTGAAATCAAATGTTGTTCCTCAACCCAGAACGCGATGGGAATAGGAAAGGTTCTTTTTTTCTAAAATTTCTCGGCCGCTTGGAGAGGTTGAATGCAATAATTAGCTTCATTATTTTGCGTAGCATACACCTAAAACTCCTTATATGCGGATATTTTGTGTGATTACGACGAATGAATTTTTTATTGTATCCTGAGTGACCGTAATCAAATATTGTAAAGGAGAAATTAAATTAAAAAATCTTACCTTCGGCATTATTATTGGTTCTTAGCTTAATATATAGAACCTTTCGTACAATTTGTTGGGGCAACTAATAGAATTGATGCTAGTAGTCGTTGACCTATCGATTTGTTTTCTTCGTTAAGTTTGTAGATAGTGAACGGTTTGATAGTTTCAATCATAAGATTTTATCTGTAATGATAAGAATAACTAATTACCCAGGTCGAGGTTTACGGAGTTCATATACGATTGTAAACGGTCGTATACACTCCGTTTATCCCCGTATACGATCGTATTTAACCATAATGCATGGCTCAGTATTATGATCGTATATCACCTTGTCGTATACGAAGAAATACGACCATATACGGTAAAATACGGAGCAATACGGAGATCGTATACGGGCTGAATGTACAGGAATCATAAACGATCGCTTTTTGTCTCCGTATACGATCGTTTACGACCGTGTCTGTTCGACCTGGGTAGTCATCGAACCTGAAGCTAGAAGAGTGGCACAAAGAAAGGTACACGTGTGATGTTTCACATAATTAATTAATCTACTTTCAAAGTCACTTATGATTGACTTTGCCTTTTTATATAATGCAATGGTCTTTATAGCTTATTGGCGGAAGCATTTCAATACACGGTTCAACAAAACAGTGAGTCAACCATGAAAGAGATAACATTATTGATTCATAATTGAAGAAATGAACAAGTTTTGGATATGCCGTCGATAATGATGATGCGGTTCGTTTTATGTATCATACGTTCTCGTTTTTCTTTTGAGAATATAAAGATCTTGTCTGCTATAGCTACTCCCGTTACAAGAGATGGACACATCTCTAGAGATATAGTTAAAATTACTGCGATCAAAATTTTCTAAAAAGGTTAACTACTTGCTAGTGTTTCTACCATCGATTTATAAAGCGACACGCTTCACGTCCCATTGATTTTTTTTTGTATTTTTGAATGTCAATAAGTTAGTGGTAAAACACTCACACCATTTTTATCAAGTTACTTCTTCCATCATTGTCATTAATAAATATCTTCTTGATTTAATTTTGCTCAATATATTTATCATCGCGTAAAATGAATTCAAAACTTATTTTAAATTGATTTAGCCAGACGTTAATCATCTACCGATATTCCTAGATGATATTGAAAACATTCTATAATGCAATTTCAACTAAAATACGGCACTTTTCTTTAATACTTCATTCATATCTTTAAGCATATTTCTAATATAGATGACTATTCATGAATGAAAGATAGCTGATCGGAAATACATATCAGTAACAATTAATAATGATGGTCATGTTTCGTTTCGATTTGTTTAATCTAAAGAATAAAATCGTATAGTACCCAGAAGAATCATTCCGACAGTAGGATCCTATCGAATTTCGATAAGGCTCAGACAGTGAATATACCGAATATCATGTGTTTTAATAAAATCGACGAAATATTATGGGATTCCTGGACACGGACCTACAGTCGGATCCTTGGTATTGGATCCTATCGGATTTTTTCGGGGAGTCAGATTTACTCACCTGGGTAGATGAGTTTAACAAGATTATTATCATTTTTTGTGAATAAGTCTAATAAATTTAACATAAATTGATAAGCATGATGCTAGAAAAAAATGAAAGAAGCATCGAACTGCGATTACGTTCACTTTGTTTGGTGCTATTAGAATTACAATGTTCTGGAATTAATTACACTTCACTAATTTTTCTATGGATCCCTGAGTTGTGAAATATTTCGAGCGTTGCTGACTATGCAAAGGTTAATATTTGCTTTTTTTTTTGTTTATCTTCATTAATATTAGATGGAACATTTTTGGACTGCGTTCTGTTCTTGTTTAAGGCTATTGTTAAAGTTTCAGGAATATCACTATATAGTTATCTGTAAATGATCGCGTAACTTGAAACGGCATAATATTATGTCAACAATCCAATCATTAATTGCCAAGCGTTTTATGGACGACAATTTATATTGTTCGATTTTCCGATCATATTCGCAGATGCGAAATAATTTGTCTTTTTGGTGCATTACGCGCTGAATCTAAACTACATTATCATAGGTTACCTGTTTCCAACTAGTTTAGGTGTTGTTTTTAGATTTCTTAAGCTACTATATATTAAAAAAGATTATATCCTATTTGCAGTACCCAGCATGTTGTGGTCATAATCATGATACTTATTATTATTGATTTGTGGTTTTCGATTTTTCATCTATATTAATTGTTTCACCATACATGCCATATATATATATATATATGTTCAACCACGTTCTTATGGGCATAATTTACAAGAAATTGATTTATCGATGTTACGTTTTGTCCGTATAGTGTTATCTCCAAGAAATGTTTGAGAATTAGTGTCGTTTCTTGTTGATTACCTTTAATTGGTAAGTGGGAGATTCTATGATATTTTTCGGGTTCTTTATCAAATGGCTTCCATAAAGTTTAATGAGAGTATCATTATTATTGTTATTGAAAATAATGTACTAAGTTTAAGTGAATCTTTGATGAAGTAAATCGTTTTTTTAATTCACAGGATCGTTGCCTGAATAATGGAATATATGAGTCGAATTTCTATAATTGTGTGTTGTTTGCTCTTGTGTTTTGATTCTAATTCTGTGTCCGTGATGTCTTTTTTTAATTTCTCTGACTTTTATGCATCATTTGTCTGCAGTAATACATGATGTTTGTTGATGAAAACGAACTCCGAAGAAATATTTCATTCGACTAATTACATGATTAAAATACGTTTGTGTGCAATCATTCATGTCTTCAAATTTTCAAGTAGTTCGTCCCCAATATCACTGTTATCTAGTATTCGTTTATATTAGTAATCAGCCGTATTAGATAAGTTTAGTTCAATTCTGAATTAGAAAGATATAGTCATATATAAAGAAAATAGATATAGTGAAAATTGACGAATTATTCCTTTCTGTAACGAAGTAAAATGTGTCTATCTATACCATGTTCGTATTCCTATCATAGTAAAGTGTTTAACTTAAACCACGTGTATCGTTCTTTGTGCCATAAATTCTGTACATACGCGTCTCAAGTGTTTTGATGATTTTATACAATAACTGGTTATATGGTTGTGAATCAAGATCTTATATGAGCTTGAACGCGTCCGTACACTCTGTTGTCGAATTGTATAACTTACCTTATAACATTTTTTAAGCAAGGAGAAAATGGTTGATTGCTATCAAGATAATTAATCGTAACAGTTTATAATCCCCATAATTACATAATACGTCTCGTTTCGTTTCCAAATCAACTGATCTTCTTAGACGGCATCCGTGTAATAGTCTTTTTCTATGAGATATTTCTCTGAATACGATTCGGCTTCTCAAAATAAAGTTCGAGTAATATACTATGTAAATAAATACTTAGCTTATATAGACATTTACAAGCATATAAAAATTTCGTAAATCTCGAACTGGCTTATCAGAAACGATTTGAGCTCAGTATCTAATAGTGAAAAAGTCGAAAACAATCAATCGTCACTTTCAGTAATCTAGTCAATTAGTTTTTCTTTTCTGAGCTTCTTTTCCTGGTAAAAAAGAATGGTTAATATTTTTTTTGAATGATCAAAAACTACGAGAATTAGTATATTATAAACAGTTTGAATTCGTCCTATGATCGTAAAAGAATCTAAAGTGATCATTGGTAATCAGTTTTCTCTCTTGTCTCTGTAGTCTCCTGTGTACATCCATTTGTAGCACAATACGTTCGTGCTATTACTAGAACTGTGAACCGATGCTTTGATCAATGGTAGCTGAGAAATTTCATTTTCTTTTCGTGCCTTCATGGTAGTTGAGGAGGCTCTCTAGTAAGCATGTAGATTTGAAGAACAAGGACAGTTTTAAAAAGCGACGAAGTGAACGTTGACTAATTAATGGGGGATAACCATTGTCACAGAAATCATAGAACTTATTCTGACAGCGCGACACATCACCAACTATACTTGATATCTACTTCATGAGTCTGCTCGAGTCTCCTACGAAATTCGGCAAACACAACCGAAAAAGATTCTTTTTATTATAGACTAATGTGAGTGAGAATAAATACACAAATTGCATTCAGTATCACACTTATTTATATAAACAAAACCTTCGCATATAAAAACATCATCAATTCAATTTATTTTCAAATCATAGAAAAAACAATGTAGAGTAAACTAGATCTGACACGATATTTCATTAAAAACTTTCTTTGATAGATGATGGATATTCAAAAAAATCGTCTCGTTTCTTTTTATCACTATCTAACAAACAAAATCGATTTCGTTCGTAATTAATAAAATGTATTCGATGCCATTTAGCAAAATTAATAAATAGATTATTATTCGATGGTGAAGTTTTCGTCACATCTGCTGTTAGAAATTGTAGTACATTCGCTGTGTCGTTGTGATTATTTTTCGTTTGATCTTGATGTTCGAGATGATATCGAGCAGAAAAGTCACTTAAATTAACTTTTCTATCATAATCATGATAGAAAATATCATGTGGTATATCGATTAAAGGTTGACAATTATTTGCCTAAAATTCATATCTTATCAAAGTCATAACATCGATTATATCTTACTTGTCGTTTAAGAGTCCAGTACGTATGAATACTTTCAAGAACATCCGGAAGAATTAATGTTTCTTTTTGAATTCTATCTAACTTAGTATACGATGTAAATTGTTCAAATCTAAATTATTCTTTCGAAACTAATATCTATACAAAACAAAATAATAACATACTTTTTTTGTTCATTTTCTAGAAATTTATACTTCCGTGCTCGTTTTTCTGATAAATCAAATTTTGTACTATGTCGATGGCAAAGTGCCTAATAAATAAGATTAAACAAGAATATAGCGTATTCATAAAGAAATCTTTCATACAAGTAATCGAACTGAAAGTTTACTATCACTTTCAGCTACCAGCATATCTTGGCCAGCTTCAATGGCACACAAAGGATGAAATCGATTTTGACAATTCTTCCAACAGCAATTGATTTTTACACCAACTGTTTTATTGCATATCAAACAACATCCATCATATTTCTATTTTAATAAACAAGACTCGAATATATCAAAATCGAAGAATGAAAGTATTCCGTACAAGAGCATCTTTTAAAAATGGTGCCATTTTTTCATCAAATTCAATATTAGATATCCAGAATGCACATGAAAGATGAACCCATCCTTGCTCCTGTTGATCACTTTAAAAGCAAAATGAAATTTCTTCTAAAAGTAATAGAAAAAGTAAATTTACTACCGTGTCTTCAAAATTTTTAATGCTCCACCACTATGATCACAAATACAACATACGTGTGGATCATTTCCAGATTGACATGAAAAGCATAACCATTCGTTTTCGTCATCATTAATTCCAAAACATTTCTAAAAATAGAACTAATTTTAAAGTGTTGATAAATCGTTCTTTAACCTTATGAACAATAGTTTTACACTGAATGCATTGAATAAGATCATAAACATCATCAACCTGAAAGAAAAGATAAAATTGGAAAATTCAATCTTGTACAAAACAAACAGAAAAACAAAATTACACGATGGCATGCATCACATTGAATTGTCTCTTCATAGTTTTTCTGTCGAATAGCCAACATACATTGACATTCAAGTAATTGCATAATATATTCAAAAATATTTTCATCAAGCTCAGATAAATCTATTCAAAATTATTATGCTATAAGAATCGTATATATTTTTATTGACTCTATATAATGTGATAAATACTAATGAAAATGTTCGATCTCTTATTGAAAAATTACTTTAAAAAATTCCTCGTCTTTAATTAATGTCTAAATGAAAATTCAAAAAATGTTTACTGATAAATTCTTACGTTTTTCAATACGAAATTGATTGTATCCCATCAACCATTGAAAATCTTGTTCATCAAGATCATATTCTTCGTATTGACTACCATCATTATTAATCATAAAACTATAGAAAATAACTCAAATGAAATGAAAAATGAGCTCGCAACTGTCATTAAGATTACTTTGCTGAATGATTTCTCATTGTATTACTAGTTGATGGTACGAATTGATATTTAATATTAGGCATATTAGTATCTTTGATATTCTGAAGATCATCATGAAAACTCCAATCACGATTTCGAATACCAGATATAACAATTGATGAACTGTGGTCTTCATCTGTTGATACTTTTGATGATCGAACAGCCTACAATAATAATCATCTCAATATTAAAAATCGTATGGATTTGGAAATTTTTTATGAATCGAAATATTCCTTCTGTCAATCAATCTTTCATTGAATTAACCTCATTAACTTTCTGTTCATGATTATCGTCGTTGTGATTATCATTGTTTTCATCATCAGTATCATCTACTTTTATTTTACGACCAAAGCGAATAGTAAAATATCGTGGTAATGGTTCAATAATATTAGAAATCATTTGTGAATTGCTCGAGGATATTTTTCTAAAATAAGAAAAAAAAGAGATTTGAAGAATGGAAAGAATAAAGATTTCTGTTCTTTGATTGTCAACTTTCTTCTTTTTTGCATGCAAATAATCAATTGTTTCATCTCGCAAACAAAAAAGTGCTTTCACACTTTAATTCTTTATTTTATATAAAGAATTACGATAATGTCAACGAATAATAGAGAAGCTTATCGATTATCTTCTAAACAACGAAAACATAATACTACAGTAATACCCGAAATCTTCGAAGCACCAAAAATTTCACGAAAGAGAAAACGACGAACGAATTCATCAAAATTAAGTACAGATGACGTCATATATCAACGTTTTGTTGGTGATCTTGAAAAAGAGATGTAAGTATCAATCTATTGATTTGATGTTTTTATTTTGTTATACTGATAAAAATTTTCTAGTCAAGCCTATGTAAAACAATCGTTGCGTGAAAGTCGTTTTGATACTCGAGCAAATCATAGTTTAGAAACAAACGCATCAATGCCAGTAGATATTTAGAAATAAAATTTGTTAATCAATACTTGTCTTTGAATTTATAGGTTTTGTTAGCTGCATTGAAATCGAGACGCGCACCTACAACTGTTGGTACCTATCGCTCAAATGAAACAGAGACTATAATCAGGTGCATGGAGAACTAAAGTTTTTATTTTTAACCATTATCTATGTTTTTACTTTCAAGTTGTTTGAGTGATAGCGATGAAACCAACTCTATGATAAAACAAAATGAAAGAAAACGTCTTGAAGCTGATGTTCAAAAAATTCTAGTACGTTGAGACCTTTGAAAAGTCTCGCTTGTAGAAAAAAAGTTTACTCAATATCGTTATTTCATTAGAGAGGACCGGCCATGAGAAATTTCTACACACATTTTATTCGACCTCGGCAACATGACGAACTATCAAATCCGCTGGAACAATTACTTTTATATGTATCTGAACAATAATATAAACAAATAAACGAATTCTAATAAAGTGTTTATTGTTTGTTTCCAATAGCTTTTCTTTTTTATTGTTGGATTTCTTCTCATCGTTTACACACACACACACACATAAGTTCTCTTTACCAGACACATATGAGAAAAAGACGACAGAAAAAAAAACCAAAGCGACAAAAAAAACAAAATGATCTAGTAAGAGTTAAACAAGAAATAACAACAGTCTTTGATTCTTTTTTTCTTCCTCTAAGTATGTACACGAGGCACAAAAAAAACACAAACAAAACCCGAGAAGAAGCACAGACAGATTCAATGATCGAAAAAAAAGTCGAATAAAAGACTTCAGTGTTTTCTCATCAAGCCAGTAAGTGAATAAATAATAGACAGAAGAAACAAAAAAAACTTTTAACTAATCATATCAGTTGGACAACAAAACAAGAAAGTTGTACAAGTGTATATATATATATATATACGACATAAATGCTAATCTATTATTCGATATTGCCATGCTCATAGACATACAACAACAAAAAATCGAGAAATGTTTGCATTGAGACAATATCTGACACACAAAGACAAAAGATTTTCTAATATGTCGAAAAAAGACACATGTACATGCTCATATGAATGGATCTTGCAAAAAAAACAAAAACACAACACAAAGATGACGCTTTGAGCAACAAACACGGACACGCAAAAAAAACCGGTAACTAAGTTCGCACATAAACATCTTGCTTTTCAATTTTTTTTATGCACCTGAGTTAAGAGAAGGAAAAACAAACACATGCAAAAACAATAAACGGAAGAGGAGTTAGCCCTGAGAAATAAACGTACACAAACAAAAATTAAGTACTTGACAGAGTAACATATATCTCATCATTGAGATAAACATGAGATTATTAGATATGTATATATATTTATATTTATATAGAGTGAGAGAAAGAGAGAAGTATCAGAGCTTATCCCAAGCAACAGGTGATGGCGGAAGTTCGTGAGCTTGTGCCACTTGTGATCTAAACATATTCGATAGTAACCTTTCTTTGAGACAAATTGATTAATAACTTACGTGGCAAATGTTTTATATAATGGCGAATCATGATTAAGCCTAAGAGGTACAGTATTAGCTTGACTGAACTCCGTCAACAATTTGTGCATGTATTCTAAATGAAAATCAATGTATTATGATAAATTCAGTAATTCTTTAATCATACCTTTTGCTTGTCTCATACTACAAAAATTTTCATCCGAATCATCATATCGAAACCCTCTTACAGGTTCAAGATTAACTGTATATTGTCTTCCAGTTGGTGTTGAAAAACAACAACGACACATACACGAATGATAACGAATACGTCCTTCATGAATATAATTATTTTCTATAAGAAAAATAGATAATAATTCTGTTTTATTTGGAGAAGAAAAAAAAAGATCTATACCTAATGCTTGTTGTATTGTGATTCTTTTTCTTGGGTCCCATGTTAACATTCGTAATAAAAGTTGTGCAGCATCATGAGTTACATTTTTTGATAAAGAATAAAGCATATTAATTTTAGCAGCACGCCAAGTTTTCGATACAATATAAGATTTGGCACCATCACATGCCGTAGCGATTTCATCTAATGGGGGACTACCCAGTAGATTAATAATTAAATCAAGCTAAAGCGATACGATAATTTCATTTTCTTATATTTAAATAAATATTCAATCTACTTGTTTAAGTGGTGATGATGCTTGAAATAAGATTCTTCGTCCAAGTAATTCAGCAAATATACAACCAACACTCCAAACATCAATAGCATAGGAATAATGATGAGCACCCAGCAACAGTTCAGGGGCACGATAATATTGTGTTACAACTTCTTGAGTCATGCATTTAGTTTTATCAAGTTCTTCGGTACGGGCTAAACCAAAGTCACAAATCTAAAGAAATAAAATAATCATCTTAAAAAAGGTTGCTCTTAATTTTGCAGTTTACCTTTAACAAACAATCGCTATTGACTAAAAGATTTCCAGGTTTTAAATCTCGATGAATAACTCCAGCAGAATGAAGAAATTTAAGTCCTAAAAAGAAAAGAACATTCATATTAAACTATTACAATTCTCTATTCATTACCTCGGAGTATTTGATAAAGAAAAACTTTACAATGATCAATTGACAGAGGTTGCTGTGAAACAATAATTTTGTGTAGATCAATTTGCATTAGTTCAGTTAAAATATACCTAAACAGAAAAAAAAAACTCACATTATCTTTTAAATCCTTCAAGTATTGTACACTTACACTTCATTGAATAAATCTATTTGACTAGGTGGTTGAAGAATATCAACAGCTTGTAGAATCTTTATTAAAGAAAAAAAATACAATACTTTCTTTTATTCGAAAAGTAATATTAGCTTCTTAATAGAATTACATTATCATGCCGAAATGTGCATAACATTTTTATTTCACGGAAGGCTCGTCGAGCGGCGACAACTGATTGAAAAACATTTGGCATTTTTTTTAATGCAACACGTCGACTGGTTCGTGGATCAGTAACCGCCCTATAATAGTTATTAATAAAATCTTTTATTTTCTATTTCATTCAATAAGCATACCATATGACGCCAAATGCACCATAACCAATAAGAAAATCTAAAACGAATCAAATTATTATTAAATTGTTAAGCCTACTGAAATAAATGATTTACCGCCAGGTTCATTTTCATTTGCCGTTGAAGCAAGTGTCGCGGAAGAATTCGACGAAGATGTACTTGAAGATGAATATGATGGTATTCCTGAGTTACTTGTATAATATGGATGATGTAGAGTTTGTTGTTGCTGTTGTTGTGGTTGTTTACTTGTTGTTCCGCCATTAGTTTTGGCTGTGCTACGCGACATCGCAATCTAAATAGAAATAGCGATTGTTAACTGTTTAAGGACTACTTTTCTCTATTGAACAAACCATGTTTAAGATCTTTATGTTGTTTATTTTAATCAATTAAAGTGCTGGCGATAAATATCTGACCAAGATTGATTTAACTCCGCACGACATATCTGCCACTGTCGCTGTTGTAGTTATTCTATGAGCGACGAAGAAGAAAGCAAATAGAAAAAATGTTGGAGAAAGAAAGAAAAAAGAATCGAAAGAGAAAAAGAACTTAACGATGAAAACTGCCAGTCAAGCAATCGACATCAATACAGCAAAGAGAAAAAAAGAATCATATGGACTAATACGACGGACGGACGGACAGAGTACGTGAACGACCGCTCGTTCGTTCGTTCGCTCGCTCGGACGCAAGAACAACAACAAAAAAACTAACGTTTACATACTTGAAGCTATAGTTGAACCAATAGTTTAATAGACTCATCGTAGGATATTGAAAGTATAATTATTTTATCTATATTTCTAAGCAGTTTTATAAATAATCTATTCGCTATATAACAGTATTATGATAGATAATAGTAAATAATGCATATCGTTTTTTTGCATATCACAACTAGCGACACTTTTGTTTTGTACAAAATCAAATGTACCATTACATTTTCGAACGTACTCGAGCGAAAAAGAATCTGTAGTGAGTTACAATGCAACTGTGTGTTCCATGTTTAGTCTGTCCTTTCTGTAGCTATTTCAAGTGAAAAGGGGAAAACAAGACGAAAGTAACTCTCACTCATGAAGTGTCACTATTGTTTAAGATATGAAGTTGATATACTAAGTGCATGTATGTGACAATAGATATTGGTCGAAAGGACCCGTTCGTTCTCTGCCATTTCAGAAAATATCCTCACAAAAAGCTTTTGACAATTAACTATTCTGTGAGTGTTGTTGTTTTTTTTCAAATACTAAAGACTACTCATTTTGTATATCTGTATCTATTTTATTCTAACTAGAACTCGTGACATATATAATCAATATCTTAGTAATGAATACACTCCGAACTATCATGGGAACTTGCCAATAAAATATTGCAAAGAATTTGTCACAACCAACAAAACGTTTCGTGGTTTTTCTCAAATCATATCGAATTGTTGCCGTATTTTGATGAACTGAAGATATTGAGTAGTATTGTTTTCAAGTCTATGATCGTGTACATAAGTAAAAGAAATTGTTATTGTTTTTTATCTAAGGCTGAAATTTGTTGTAAACTATATATGAAACCTTTACGCGATTACAATTCTAGTATGAAACATTCAAATGATGAATACAACTTGTCTAGTCATTATCGTTAATAAAAGCTGTTATCTTCTATATATACTGTAGGGAAGCTGACAGGATAATGTTTTCTATTGAAAATCGTAGTCGGTACACTTTCTATCAGGAAAATATTTTGAATTAAACAGTAAATTGAGAGTAGTCTTTTATGCTATTCTTGAATAATGGCAAAAAACATATAATTCTTATATGCTGAGAGACGGCGCTAGCAATCCGTTATCATCAATAGTTAACAAACAGAAACTTGAGACTTTATAAGATGTCACGAGACTTCATAAACGTCGGGAACGTTAAAAATACTCACAAGTACAACTAAATCATTTTTAGTTATTGTCAAGTAAACACAATGGTTTGCTCATGTGTGTATAGAGAAAAAAACTGGCATTATTCACAATCAACTTTCGATATTATACATTTACGTTGAAAATTAATCACTTTACTCTTTTAAATTTTGACTTGAAAAAATAAGCACGTAGAAAAAACATAGCTTATTTATCTTTTGATTGTAAAAATGAACATTATCCGTTTTTATAGAAATTATGTATTCGGTTTGTAACGAAGTGTGCCTGTTAACTATGTCTATAGAGTACCAATACAATCTCGATACAGTGATGTTGGAATCACTTTTGCGTAGGGATGAAATGCTACGATGAATGGATGAACTAAGTTGAGTATCATCATCTAATTGAGTACGTACCTTTAAAATTTCAGATATGATCGAACTAGAACATGTTTCAATATTTTGACTTTTATTTTTAACAAATAGTTGAAGCGTCTTTTTCGATTGTTTTTGGCGGTGGAAGATTTTCATTTTAATAGTTAATGTCGAATCAGATCGAATAGTGACTGGATGATGAGAAATTAATTAAAAATTTACTCACTATGCCAATTTTTCTCTAATTAAATCTATAAATAGAAGTAATCATTAAAGAAAAAGCCATATCTCAATTTGTGTTGTGATGAGCTACAACTACATCTAGATTGTCTTCGGATTTATATTCGACATAGTATATTATAGAAAGCGTTTTACATCCCGTACTGAATGTAGATGAGCTTAGGTGCATGATCAACTGACTGTGAATTTTGTTCTGTTTAAATGTATTACAAAAACAAAACAACTAAAGAGAAAACTAGTACATGTAATCATTTCTCTGTTGTTGTCTGCGAAAGAAATTCAATGTATGGTACCGTTGGATTATGAAAAAAAATCAACTTGCAATCCAATCATTCATACTCTCGTGAACCTTTTACATTAACGAGTAAAAAACAGGAAAGATACTCATAATTCAACACGAAAAGGTAGAGAAAAACAACTGAAATAATGAATATTCTCTTACGAATATGAACAAAACTAACTTTTCCCTCATGCTTATGAAATTCATCATTTTATACTTCTTCACATAATCTTCATCAACACAAAAATTATAAAATCATCTTGTTTCTGTAATAGAGGTAATTTAACATGGCTGTTTGAGATAATTATTTTAATTCTTCTGACTCACGTAAAACACAACATAGATTAAAGCAGAACGCTACCCGTCAGCGTCCAACCACGGACTCCATGGCGCGCCATTTCACGAGGTTATGCTACAATAACAGGCAACAGATGTTTTTTATTGCTCAAATAAAGAATATCGGTTTTCAACTTATAGCGTTAAAAGTTTGCGATAACTAAATGTAAATTGTCGATCTGCAACCGATGGAGACCCGTAAATAAGTAGTCAAGCAAGACAAAAGTTAATAATCAATTGATATATTTTATTTAATCAATCATGATTTTCATTAATACGTTGAATTCCCCCTACATCATCGTCTACATTGATAATTCGTATTAGAGAGGAAGCATACTTCAACAAAGAAAACTAAGTGTGATATAAATAGATCGCGAAAAATAATTATAATGCACTCGAATATTGGAGTAATATAAATTGACTTCTATTGGTTATATGTAATTGTATAGAGGCCAGAGTTTCACATACGACTAAAGGAAATAGAGTGCTCAAAGACGTCCGTCGGAAGTATTGATGTATATCAAGTATTTCAATGTAGATTTGGAGGCTAATCTAAATCGATGTTGTCCGATAAGAGAAATATTTTTTTCTACTAATGTCATCATCATCATCATCATCATCACTCATTCACTCACTTATATACGCAACTCTTAGTAATCTAATACAACTGAAGAAAAACAACTTTTACTTGTCAGAAAACATTGGCAAGAAAATACTTTTGTATTTCGAATGCAAATCCATCTCATATCCATACCGATACTAACAGAAAAAATGACAGATCTGAAACTCTGTTAGTTTGAGAAATTGTTAGTTTATAAATTTTTCACAGTGAATAATTATAAACTTCTGTTTAAGATTAATTGCTAGTGTATGTCATCATTTGTTGGTATTTCTAAAACGGACAAATATAATATTTCCCGCAAACATGACTACTATCTCCCTCAGTACGAATATGTCAAAATCTTGATCATCAACAATCCTTTTTCAAGAAGAGCTTTTTCTTGCTGAAACAGTTCATTTAAAAATAGCAATTATTAGAGAACAAGAGTACTCGCTTCGTCAATCATTATATCAAGTTGAGAAAAAGAAAAGCGTTTTTCAGCACAAACAAAACTATTCACATTCGAGTGGTTACTACCGCAGTGAGGTATGTTTTTAATGGCCTCATTTTTCACAATTTTAGCTGTGTGAATTAAGATGCTTTTTTATGTTGCTAAGCGATTCAAAACTAGATGCAATTTGCTTATTTCACTAACAGTATTAAGTAGAGTTGTTTTGTTTTTCTTTATACAAAGTTTTACTGGATAACATGTCTTATTTTTTTCACCAAAACATACTCAGGAAAATAATTTCTGGTATACATATGCTAGCTGATAGGTGATGATCATAACAGTAGTCTCCAAAATTCCGCAAAAATACAAGAAAACAGAACAATTAGCAATATAGTAGTATAATTTGTATGATGATGTGTGAGAATACAGACATGAAACCATCCGCTCTTTGTTAATTCTCCTGTGTGGCAGACGGAAAAAAACACACGAAACAGTGCGTGATGATTCATAAAAAATAATTGGAACAGAAGTCAATTATAGTGCAAATTGTGATATAAAAATAGTCACGAACGCCGGCATAACATAAACATGAAGTATTGTAACGGGTGGCGCATAAAGAACTGGATTTTTTGTTTTGCCTATAACTCCGCCGGTTTTCATCCTATCGATCCAAATTGTTTTCCAAAAGATTCCCCATTCAATTCTCTACAAATCCATGTACTCGTGTTTTTCAGATTCTTCTACGAAAACTTTCGTTATCATGAAAAGTAAAGACCTCCGAAAATTGGTACTTTTCAAGCACCAAAATGGAGAAAATCCCAGGAGAATATTTCTGGATTTGAAAGGTGCCATTT
>OENM01000783.1:17087-33804 GCA_900239745.1 Rotaria magnacalcarata
AAATGGCACCTTTCAAATCCAGAAATATTCTCCTGGGATTTTCTCCATTTTGGTGCTTGAAAAGTACCAATTTTCGGAGGTCTTTACTTTTCATGATAACGAAAGTTTTCGTAGAAGAATCTGAAAAACACGAGTACATGGATTTGTAGAGAATTGAATGGGGAATCTTTTGGAAAACAATTTGGATCGATAGGATGAAAACCGGCGGAGTTATAGGCAAAACAAAAAATCCAGTTCTTTATGCGCCACCCGTTAGAAATGGTGTGTTTTGACATGATTATATCAGATTTTGAACGATATCTTCTTGTTGCTTGTTCGGCTTTTTATAAACAGATAGAAAGCTTAGCGACTGCAAACTCGTCCGATTTTCTATACTAAAGTATGTAAGTTACATGCACTGATATTTTGTTTTAATAGAAGATATGAATTTTTCGGTTTCTGTAAGATATGAATTTGGATGAGTAGTATAGAACTGATCGCTTTAAGTTATTGATCAAACAGAAAAATCTCGTTGACTTTATTTTCATCGATTTCATATTGTTAAATAGAAACAAAAAAAAAGAACCTAGGATAACAATCTATACATAATTTACAGACGCGAAACAAAAAAAAAGAAACATGCACGTGTAAAAAGAGTCAAACAATAGTAAATCTGATTCTATTTATCGATTGAAATATCTGACTAGAATTTTTTATCTTGTTGATAGAGTCGTTTATTTTGTTGAGCTTGACGAAGACGTAGAAATGAAGAACGTGTGTGATTGACTGTTCTCTCCTAGAAAATAATATTATTCTGTAAAACATAATTGAAAAAACGATTATTATATTATTTGGATTAGAAACTTGTGTCACCCTCCCTACGCAGATACGTTTTTCATGTAGAATCATAAAAATGCCAATCCTACGGATTGCAGATGTTGTGGATACGCGTCGAAAAATCGTATACCAATAGCGTCAACTAATTATGACCTTTCCGGAGGATTAAGCAAGAGAATAACGAAGAAATATCTTTCTGAGATAAGTAGAATAGCAGCTGTATTATGTCTCAAATATCTATCATGCAGGTATGACGTTAATAGCTCATTTTTTTAAAGAAAAAAACTTACTTTATGTTTGGTTGTTTGTCGTTTTGATTCATCTATAGTCATTGTAGAAGGTCTAGCTGGTGAACTTTGACTGCGTTGCGGTTTTTCAGTTTTACTTAATGATTTATTCGTTATACATGTACAAGACTTAGTCGATACAGATATTGAACTTGATGATGATGACGATATACTTCGTGTTGCTGTAGTCATCGGCGTATTTGATGGACAATGTACACATGAAGTTGAATGAAGAAAATCAGTAGGAAGAGATCTAAATTAAGAGAAAATGAATTATAGAAATCATTTTTTCGAATATCTCTTTAACCTTCGAACGAGTGTTTCTTCAATAAGACGTTGTATTAATTGTCGACCCTTTTCTGGATCATATTCATCATCATCTTCAGTTTGATTACTAGCGCTACTATCAAGACTAAGACTACTAGGACTACTACTGCTGAATGAAGTATTCGGATTGTCTGATTTTTTTGATGAATAATTTATTAATTGTTGTTGTTGTTGTATTGCATTAGTTTTATTAGTCCAATGTGGCTTTTTAATAAGATCATAAAGAATTTTAATACTACTATTTTCATCATTTGAATTAATATCTTCAATAAATGAAGATTCTTCTGTAATCACACTTAGATTTTCATTTGAAGGAACATTAAATGATGATTCACTTTCTACATTATTATTATCATCCAGTGGATAATTTTCAATCACTTGACTATTATATGTTTGACAACTATCATCGTCAAGTAAATTTTCTTCGTCATAAAAAAGTTTAGTAATAGGATTTTGATTCTTATCACGTCCATCACATAAAAAAACAATAACTTCATCAAGATGTTCACTATCATCATTGTCATCAATAATATTACCAGTTCGATTCGAAATTAATTCTTGTTGATTAAATATAAATGTTTTTTCGATAACTGTCTCACTCATCATTGTTGTTCGATTATGACTCGATGTTGTATTCATTGTTAATGTACGATTATTTGGTTTCGTTTGTGGATGATCTTCTTCAAGAATTTCAGGTTCACATGGTGGTGAATCTGGCATATCACTTGGCGATATTAATCCAGAAGGTTTCACTGAACTACATTCTGATGTATAGGATTCATTACATGATGATCGTATATCATAACTTGAGAGTGAACCAACTGATGTACAACGAGAGTATATCAAGGGCGAATTAACAGCCGATTGACGTTGAGTAATTAAATACTGAAGACGTGATGAACGACTTGCTGTACTTGAACTACTTTTAGAATTTGATGCTGATGATGACGATTGAAATGAATCATCATGTGCGCGTATAATTATATCAGTCGTTGATTCATGCACTGGAGATGAATGTGCAACTAGAAAACGGTTTGATAATGGTGAATTTTGTTCATGATTAGAGCTAAGATCGGATAAGTCTCGTTGTATTTCGATATTTTCAGTAGCCATATCTAGAACGAAATTGATCGAAAAAATTCACTTTCTACGTCAACATGAATAGATATTACAGTTTTCAGATAACAAAAAAAAGAGAAGCCTTTTGAACATGAATTATCAAAGGCTATTCTTAAAGGAATAAGCAGCTGATTAGAAAAACACAAAGAACTGAATCCAACCATTAATAATGATATTCTAGCGCCACCTGTGATAGAGAAAACTACACTGACGATGGCCTCTATTTTTTTCTTATTCCTTTACTATGGTGAAATAGCTAAGACACTAAGTGTGAAGATATGGGGTAGGTTTTTTTTCTTCCTATGCTTCACCATCACCATGCGCTTGAAATAAACAAAAAGATCGGATGAATGTAGTCGTACATGCATATAGTTTCAAGCTTGACACAATCAATTACAGCATACTGAAAGATATATGCTTTTGGTATGTTTGAAATGCGAAGTGCAAGGCTTTCTTTGTTTCTTGTGTGCTGTATTCAACCTTTTTGATACGATGAAAGTAGCCTCAAGGCAAGAAAATAAAGCAACCGATAGTTTTTAGACGTTAATTTATTGATGCACCTTGATAGAGATGCACGATTAATCGCATTTCTCTTTCTGAGCAGATAGACGTACGCAACACATTTTATTTAGACAAGTTCAAGCAATGCATATATCAAGTTCCTTTCTTTTATTAGTGTTATTGTTTTTCTATACTTTCAAGTGTTTTTTTAAGGAAAAAAAGCAATAACTGAAGTGCGAAATTACATGAATCATCTAACTGAATTTTTCTTGTCCTTGCTTTCAAAACTAATCGACAGTATAAAAATATTTCGTAATTTTATTACATATAACCGTAGTCTATTCTAGCAAAGTTTCGTTCTTACGTTCGATGATTTTTACATTTCTCATCATGTTATTGCGCAGGTATCATCGACGATGTTTTCTAGAAGCTACTTCAATGTTCTTTTTTTTCTTTTTCAGATGGTTGGTTTAATTACATAAACATAAAATTTTTACGGCCCCACCTACGTTTCGTTATTGATGAAACAACGATTTTTGGAAGAAAAGTATCAATCGATTTACACATATTATTCTATTGGCTCTAGTCATGAAAATGGCTAATAAAGAAGTAATAAAAAAGAACTTTTTCTTTTTGTTATATTTTCTCTTGTGTTCTCAAGAAAACATTGTTGACTGAACACAAACAAATATATATCTTCATTCGTTTGAGTTAATCATTTGAGGAAGTTAGAGATGTTTGCGTGACTTGAATCATAATAGAAAAGCAGAGTATTCTCTTGAGTGAGTAATACACATTTATGGGAAATAAGAAAGACAGGAAAACGTGATGTTGAATAGATTTTATGGGCATACTGTAAGGAAATTGACTAATTAATTATGATTGATTAGTTAATTAAACATGAGAAATTTTATATTTCAGCCTCCTCTATACGATTCCAGTTTGCATATGATTTTTTTCCGACGGCGATGCAAAAAGTTTATTTCAACAACTAATGATCCCTCTCGTTGTTTTTGTGGTCGACTCGAAACCGAGCATGGTAATATTCTCGAACATCATCCATTATCTACAATAAAACCATCTAACCGTGCACTGAAGTCCATATCGTCAAAGCTTCTTTTCAGTGCTCCATCGCATGATCAATCGGAACATGATTATGAAAGATGGAATGTTGCTAAGCACACAACATTGTATCCTACAAATGCATATGGAATTATTGAATTTGAAAATATGCTTCATCCTGCTAAAGCACATTTTCTACGCTTAGCTTACGACACAAATCCATCTCAAATAGTTCATCTTTTTGCGAAACAATGGCGTTTACAGTTACCGAATCTTGTAAGAGACGAAGAGAAAAAAAAACAATAAACATAATCATCTTTTTTTTAGATTGTCAGTATTCATGGCGGTATACAAAATTTTGAATTGGAACCTCGTCTTCGTCAAGTATTAAAACGTGGACTTTTAAAAGCAGCAAAAACAGCTGGTGCATGGATATTTACATCAGGCATTAATACAGGTGTTGTGAAACATGTTGGTGATGCACTTTTTATGAGATCACGAATTCGGTCAAATATTGTTGTTGTTGGTATTGCACCGTGGGGAGTTATTCAAGGGCGTGAGCAATTGAAAGGTCAAAATGTAAATAATATGACGTTGTTTTTTATTTGATAGAAACTAAATATTTGCGTTTTTGTTTCTAGCATACTGTTCCTTATCATTCTGCCGCTGTTGTTACAGAAGATAATTGTGCAACATTAAATAGTTCACACAGTTGTTTTTTACTTGTTGATAATGGAACAGTAGGAAAGTATGGTGGTGAAGTTATACTTCGAAAACGTTTTGAAAAATATCTATCACAACAAAAAATATCATTTCATGGTAAATGATAAAATAATTCTTTTCTTTTGTCTCATAATATAATTACTTTCTTTCTATTTAAAATTTAAGGTCATGTTGGAAAACAAAATGTTCCAGTCGTATGTGTTATTGTGGAAGGTGGAACCAATACAATTCGAACAGTACTTGAATATGTTACTGAAGAACCACCAGTAAAATTTAATTATCTGAATTAACATCTATCTTATTCTATTTCCATCTAGGTTTCCGTCGTTGTTATTGATGGAAGTGGTCGCGCTGCTGATCTTATTGCATTTACATATAAACATACACAAAATGACGGGTTTGATTAAATTATCAATCATGAAAAGAATAGAAAAAAGTTGTGTTTATGATTTTAGAACAATGGCACCTGATTTACAAGAGCAATTGTTAAATGCTATTGAAAAAACGTTCAATTATAATCGTCGACAAGCGGAAAAGGTTTATATTGAATTAATTGTGTGCATGCGAAAACGACAATATATAACGATCTACAGAATGGATGATGATGGATCAAGAGAACAAGAAGATGTTGATCAAGCTATTTTACGAACTCTTCTGCGGTATGCTTGTTTTTCTGCTTATTTTGACTACTTACATGATATGGAAAATAATCGAGAGCATCTGAATTTTTTAATTTCCGGCCTTAATGATCTCGATGGATTTCCGCTATTAAGACCGGATTCGGAGACATACCATCTATGTCTACAAATCCTACTGCTTTTTTGTGTTCTGATTATTCAAAAAAACAAATACTATTTGCATGTAATAGCTGGTTTCAAGTCGAGCTATAGATTATCAAAAATGGCATCATGCACTTTCTTAGATAAATCATTTGTGTGTATATTAATTGCGTTTCTGGATATGCATAGCAGTACGAAAAATAAAACATGATAAATACTAATGAGAATTATACTAGATAGCATTCCATTTGGGTACTTGAAAAATGATTGACAAGAGATGGAAATAATTTTTAAAAGATATACTATTGTTGTATTATCAGTGTTTATTTGACTATAAAACAACGTATGAAAACGAATGATTTTATTTGATATTACGCAACAGATAAAACAAAAGTGTAAGATTTAATAGCAGTTCTCATTTTTGACATTCTTCGTTGCATTTATTACGTTGAAAAATGATCAATTAAGAATACTGATTCAACCGAACACTTTTGAAAATATGAGAAATACAATCATTTTCTCTTCGTTGACATTCTTTGTTCATGGATCGAATATTTTTTTTTTGTACCCATTAAAGATAAACGAAAATTTCACTTATCTGTTTTATTTGTTTCTATTCAAGAAATCATAAGGCAAGCGCCCTTGAACAGTTTCGCTTAACACTCTCATGGAATCGTCCTGATATAGCTCAAACATGTTTACTTTCGAAACGCCATGAACTCACTCAAGCTCAGTTGGATGTTTGTATGTTTGAAGCACTCGTTGACAACCGTATCGAATATATTAAATTGCTAATTGAAAATGGTGTATCAATTAAAAAATTTCTTACATTCAATCGTTTACAAGCGTTATATAATGCATGTGGCTCAAATTCCACATTACATTTAATTGCAAAAGATGTTATACGTAGCGTAAATCATCATGCTCAAACAAGAGTTTATTCATTATATGAAATCGGTCTTATCATCGAGAAACTTATTGGACAAGGCTATCGTTCAGAGTATACACGTCGGATTATACGCCATTTATGTGCACGACAACCATTTAGCCAGAGACAAAATTTTAATGTTTATGTAGATGCTGAACAAAAAGAACAAAAAGAACAACATTTACGAAACAATAATGCCACATCCAACGAGGAAATGTGGAAGAATTCAGTGTGTGACGATCCGATCTTCGACTTTCCTTACAATGAATTACTCGTATTTGCTGTTTTAACAAAACGACATGAAATGGCGTTGTTTTTTTGGGCACATGGCGAAGAAGCATTAGCAAAAGCTCTTATTGCCTGTCGATTAAATAAAGGTTTAGCAAGAGAAGCACAAGACGATGAACTCGATACAGAAGTTGCCGATGAATTTATATCAAATGCAGAAGATTTTCAACAGAGTAAATGTTTTTTTTTTTAAATTGATAACTAGATTAAAGAAAAATGAAGAATAAAAAACAAACAAAATGTAAAACTATTGTATTGAAATTTGTTTAGGAGCACTTGCACTTCTCGATCAATGTTATCAAGAAGATGATGTTAACGCAACTCAAATTCTAACCTGTGAACTTGATAATTGGTCGAATTGGACGTGTCTTGATCTATCTGTAACGGCTTATCTTCGAGATTTCGTCGCACATAAATGTTGTCAACAATTATTATCCGATCTATGGATCGGTGGAATGAATGTTCGAAAATATCTTAAATGGATGGTTTTACTGGCACTCTTTTTTCCACCGGCATTGTTTTTGATTGATTTTAAATCTTCAAAAGAATTACAGCTGATGCCACAAACAGAAGAAGAATATTTTCAAAGTACGATACATTTAAAAAAAACGAAAAACTTTTTTATAAAACAAATAATTTCTTCTGTTCTATTTTTAGACGAAGAAGATCTTATTGATAGTGATAATAATGATGATGATTCTACTGATTCTAATTCCGAAGGTTCCAAAGCATCATCATCAGATGAATCCCATGAACCGGTGCTTTCTGCTACAGAACGTGATGATGAACAAACTAATGATGAACTACAAACGGAAATAAATACATTACGAAAACGACGAAAGAAAAGTCGAAAGAAGAAACGAAAGAAACAAAATAGTATTACAATACATCCCGATGATCAACCAGCATCGCCAGGAACTAATCATAATACTCGGCCCGATGATATTGATTTGTTTCCATTAAATAATTTAACAGATAATCATATTCAAGAAGTACTAGCAATACCAATAATAACGATACCAATCAATGAACAAGATGAAATTAATAATTCAAGTGAAGCCACTGCAGAACAACGAAGATCAGTGCGACATTGTCTAAAAAGTATTCAAGAAAGAGTTTCTCGTTCAGCAGTATATCGTTTCTTTGGTTTAATACTACGTCCAACACGAAAATTTCTTCGACGTTATCGATGCTGGAAACGACCAGACCGTGATATGTGTTCAAATGATAATACAGATCAAATACCCTTAACGAAGAAAATTTACGAATTTTACAATGCACCAGTGACAAAATTTTTTCAAGATTTAATTTTCTTTATTATTTTTTTGGCAATTTTTACTTATGTTACACTTATTCGTACGCCACCTAGACCATCTGTATGCGAATGGCTTCTAATGTGTTATTTAACAACAATGGCTATGGATTTAATAAGAGAATTAGCAACCATGAACGAAACAAGATGGAAAACTTGGTTATCAGTTTATTTTAACGATGTTTTGCATTTATTTGATACATTTTGTTGTGCTATGTTTGCTGTTGCTTTTGGCTTGAGATTGACAAATGACTTTCAGATTGGTGGAAGGCTATTATTATGTATTAATTTAAGTTTATGGTATTTTCGAATGTTTCACTTCTTGGTTGTATCGAAAGAAGTTGGGCCATATATTCATATAGCAGCACGAAATGTAAGTTGTAAAAACTATTTACTTTTATCTACTAAGTAAGAAGACAAAACAAGGGCGAAACGGCGGATTTTCGGGATTGCCAATCCATGAACAATCCGAAAAAATCCAGAAATCCAAAAATCCGCAATCCGCCGTTTTCCCTTGAGACAAAATGAACGGTATAGTTCATTGACTCACATAATTACCAGTCGGAAGATAATCAATCTATTGAATATCAACTACTTGCCATAGTAATTAGATGTCACAGTTGAAAGAAATTGATATTCATTTTTGTTGAAAAAAGTCTACAAATATTCTAATTGTTTGTGTAAGATTCTATGATAAACATGTAAAAATAAGAGTTAATTATTTGATAGTTGATTTCGCTAATCTAATGTTTTACATCCAAATAAGAATGTAAATAAATATATCATTCTGTGATAATTATAACAAACAATTTTTTTTTGATCGACTTGAATTAAATGAGACTTTATTACAAAAAACTTATTGGGCATTTTTTATGTTTCTATTTAGGTTATTGATTTATTTCGTTTGATCGTCATTGTCTTAATTGTTCTAATGAGTTTTGGTGTATCAAGACAAGCAATTAAATTTCCCAACGAAGATTGGAGTTGGCATTCCGTTAAAAACATATTTCTTGAACCTTATTTTATGGTATTGTCATATTCTTGAAATTCGTCAATGGATCTCTGCAATCGTTTTTTTTTTCATTTTAATTAGATTTATGGTGAAGTATATGCCGAGGACATCGATCCGCCGTGTAATAAAACTGCCAATCCAAATTCGCCCGGTTGTCAATTTGGACATTTTATAACTCCTATTACTATGACAGCATTTCTACTTGTTTGTAATATACTTTTGCTTTCAATGTTAATGGCTCAATTTACATCAACATTTATGCGATTAAGTCGATTATCCGATCAGGTACAAATTTGCTTAGTCTTGTTTTTCCTTTTATAAATTTCTATTCGACAGTACAATTGAGATTTAACTTTTATTGTTGACTAGGTATGGAAATTTCAGCGATATCATACAATTCTTCAATATGAACAAAAGCCATTATTAGCACCACCATTAATTATCTTTTCTCATATATTTCTTTTAATAAAAACAATTTATCGTATATATCGTCATCGGAAACGAACATTCAATCGAGGTTTAAAGTTATTTTTAAGTGTAAAAGAAATCGAAAAATTACGGGACTTCGAAGAAGAATGCGTACATGAATATCTTTTAGCTAAAGAAGATAAAGAAAAAAGTACAGTTGAAGAACGTATGTTAACAACATCGGACAGGTAAATTATTTTCGTTTGTCTCTTTTTCTCAACTCGATATAATTTATTATAATCCAATTTAGAGTTTCACATATGTTAACACGTGTTGAAACACTCAAACGAAATAGTGTTCAACAAACCAGTTGTTTTCAAAATTTCGATGAACGTTTACAACGCCTTGAAGATATGCAAACATCAACAATACAATTACTTAATGTTCTCATACAAAAAGTGCAAACATCGTCTCATGATCAAGCAACATCCATTGAAAATATTTCAACAAAATCATACGATAAGAGAGAAAAAGAAATAGACGATGATGAAATGTTAACTTTTACAGCGGTATCATCACCGGATGATATTAAAATGCCCATATCATCTTTATTATCATCGGGTGCTAGTCGTGCGATTCGTTCATCAAGTTTTTCAAATCGAAAAGCAACAAATCCTATTCCAATACCAGCTTCTGCTCCACCACAAATCGTGGTTGGTTCATATACAGAATTTCTATCCATGAAAAATGCAGCTCCAACAACACTACCAACAAATGATGACCGTTTAGGTATCGGAACAACAGCACTCAGTGTATCATCATCATCGGTCAATGTTATCGACGAAATAAATTATCCAGGCTTATATGAAGCTGAAGAAACTGAACATAATATATTTGGAAAGCTAATTAAAGAACGTTTTCGTAAATTATCAGAAGTAGTCGAAGATATTGAAAGAACATTACCAAGACATCAACAACGTCATGACGGCAAACGTGATAAGTGTGATATAATTGATGATGATGAAACATTATCAACGATGGATTGGGTTGATACAACCGGACGTGTTGCATATAATAGTACACATGTATCACGTTTCGATGTTAGTCAAGATGAAAATGGACAACATCTGATGGCAACAGGTAGGACGATTTCGTGAACTAAACAAAATTTTTGTTTAGAAAATGTTTCATAGTAAATATTAAAATTACGATTGTTCACTAATTTAAAATGTAAAAATACGATCTCTATGTTCTCATAACGAACTATGAAACATTGACTAAATGAATACAGAAAGAAAGAAATTTTTATTTATTTTTAGTTATTCAACATGTACATGAAACAGACAAGGATTCAGTGCCTGATGTATTAATTCATCCGCCCGACGATGATAATACACAATCGACATAATCCCATCACATTATTTATAATTTTATTTAAATTTATAAATTAAATATACATTCAGATACATCCCAGTCACGGTCAATCGTTATTTATGCTTTTTTTTGTTTGTCTTATGTTTATATGATACATATAAATCAAATCTCGGTGCTTTAATACAGTCAGCACAGTGAAGTGAAGAACAAAACTCAATTATTATTATTATTCTGATCAATCAATCATCGATTCAGTAATACCATAATTATTTTCACTCAACATTTTTTTCTTCTTTTTATTGTTGTTATTAATGTTGTTAACAAATATAATGTAATATGTTCATTTCTATACAGAAACAACAATTTTTTTTTTCGTTGCTCTTGTTTTACCATGTGCTTTGTAAGTGTATTGTTTGGAATTTTGTTACAAAAAAAAACGAACGGTACTATAGAACGAAGCAATTTGTGAAAATTTTCTTTTAAATTGACATTTTTCTTGAAGCAATAAACTTTGTTGAATCACGTACAAGACTATACAAATATATTCTCTTTTGGTGGTTGACTTGGCTATGGGTTTTTATGGGGATGTAAATATTTTTCTTCTTTTCTTTCTGTATGTATTCTGTCGTCTAGTAACGACGTAAAAGATGGAGGAAAAAGAAAGCGTCGCATATTTCATAAAAGTATTATGTCGACAATGTGCGTTTGCCCAAAGCTTACTTAGCTGCCTGCGCTGCTCTATTGTTTCTTTTCTTTTTTGAAAATTGCAGGTCAAATATTTATCGAAAGAGTTCCGTCATTCATTGCTATATACGTAGTGGTTGTTTGTTACTAGTATTTTCTGTTCCTTTCAGTGAATTCGAGAATGGCAAAATCCTCTTCAGCAGGTAATAAGCCTAAAAATCAAGAAAACGGTTTTCTGCCAATAATAGAAGAATTACTTGATAAAAAACAACCTTATGAAGATTTCAATCGTTTTAATGGTTTTAAGCTGGATATCCATGATGATGACAAAGTTAAAAAAATACAAGGTTCTCTTATTGGTCTTGCTATTGGGGATGCTCTTGGAGCATCAGTCGAATTCCGTCCTCATTCTTATTTGCAAGAAAATAAAGTAACAGATATGCAAGAAGGTGGTACATGGGGCTTAAAAGCAGGTCAATGGACCGATGATACATCCATGGCACTTTGTCTTGCAGCTAGTCTTATTGTTAAAGGATGTTCCGATTCTTATGATCAATTCGAGAGATACAAACGATGGTTTAAAGATGGATATATGTCTTCAACTGGAACATGTTTTGACATAGGAAAGTCTACGCGTCAAGCAATTATCGAATTTGATAGACGGCAGAAAAGGATCATGCGGGAATTAAACATAGAAGAAGATACCCTGAGAGATGCTCAGTCGAACGAAAGAGTAAAAAACAAGTATTTAGAAGTTCATGGAACTGTAGAACATGGAGCATCGGATTCTGCGGGTAACGGCGCACTCATGCGTTTAGCACCGATACCTGCATTCTTTTTTAGAACGTATACTGGTGTCAAAAACTGCATTGAAAATGCAACGAGACTTACGCACGGTGATGAGCGAGCAATTGATGCTTGTAAATTTTATGCTGGTCTTATTTGGCACGCCATAGATGGTATATCGAAAGAGAACCTTTTGTCTAAATATTTTTATAAAAAGACTTTGAATATAAAATTACATAAAGAGGTTGAGGCCATTGCTGAAGGGTCCTATAAAGAAAAAAAGAAAGGATACGATGATGGTATTCGTGGAAAAGGTTTTGTATTAGATTCACTAGAAGCTGCGTTATGGGCTTTTTATAATGATGATGGGTCCTTCGAGAAAGGTGTTCTAGATGCTGTAAATTTGGGCGATGACACAGATACAACAGCGGCTATTTATGGAGAATTGGCTGGTGCTGTGTATGGTATCGAAAATATTCCTAGCAGATGGCGGCAAAAATTGTTCCAAGAAAACTTTATCATGACTGTAGCAAAAGCTTTATATGTGAAAGGAAATGAGAAGCAAGAATTTAAGGCCCGCTCAGAATGGCCAGGTAATTATAATATAACGCTTTATTAAATGGTTCCAAGTATTAAAAGAAATTTTAGAGCCGAACCCAAACGAAAATGATGCATCAGGGGATAGACGACAGGCAGACTCGCGTCGCACACAACATACCGATCAAACACAGAACAAAAAGGATGCATCGAAGGAGCAGCCATCTCCAGATCCATCTAATAAATCGAATCGTCCACAAGATAGCAATCAGAAAAAAAATCAGAAGGGTTCATCGGCTGATAATTCACATCCAGATGCACCTAATAAAACGAACCAACCGCAACATAATGATCAAACAAAAACACACGAAACTAAATCGACTGAGAAGGTATCTTCAGGTGCGTCTAATTTACCAAATATTAGTCAATCGGACAAAAATGATAAACGATCAATTCAGGTTCATCAAACAGCTCGACGTGCATCATTGGATGACACTCAATCGAAGAAAAAGAACCCAACGAATGACCGATCTATTGATAAACTGATCAATGAATATTAGAAGTATTTCTCTTGTGTATCTTTGAACTCTGAACTATTTGACCTGTTTAAACGACTTTCATCACAAAACATAATCGTTCCACGTTCTCACGTAGCAAGTTTTTCGAATGTAACAATTAATTATTGCCATCTTTTCTTTGAATTAAACCAATTCAGTGGTTATTCGCTGCTCATAATACTTGAAATAATTTTCTATCGAACGTTTCTTCTTATCAATACTAAACTGTTATATCTTTTACACAGAAAACTAATCGACTTTGCCTTTTGTTGATTGTCGTTTAAGCTCATAAACTTAACAGGTTATATGTAGTTTATTGATTTTCGTTGTGGACATGAACTAAAATATTCTTTGAATAATTTTACAAACTTTAAGACAATTTACACCATTAAGAGCTGATTATTAATTTTTATTGAGTTAACAGTAAGACTAATAAGTTGGTTAAAAACATTAACAAGAACTAAATGAGATTATCAATACAGAAAAGATTTTTGGAAAAAGAAGCAACCAAACAAGAATGTGTCATGTATCAACCCATCACAAGTCACATATTTCCTAACAGAAAAATTTAAAGTTAGTATCATAATTGGAATGTCATTTGAATTAAGCTGTTGGATCGCTTTTCATAAGTACAATATCGGCTGCAACCATTTCTTTCACTAATTCCTGTTGTCAACAAAACAAAAATCTCATTTAAAAGATTCATTGAAAACTTAATTTGGACATACTTTGAAAGTAATTTTTGGTTTCCAATGAAGTTTTTCTTCAGCTTTTTTCGGATTGCCGATTAAAAGGTCCTGCAAATAAAGAAAAGTGAAGTTGTATCCGAAATTAAAATGTTCTTCTTCAAACTTACAACTTCCGTTGGTCGAAAGTATTTAGGATTAACTGTCACACGAACAATACCAGTATCTTTTTCTTTGCCGACTTCATTAATACCTTCACCTTCCCATCTAATAAAATATTTTTCTTCAATCCATAAAAACGTTTAAAAAATTATAATAAACTTACACAATCTCTTTATTGATTTCTTGAAATGCTGCTTCAACGAATTCACGGACACTGTGTGTTTCTCCTTTGTATCATAAATTTCATGGTTAAATTCATCCGAACGAAAATTAAATATTTTACCTGTTGCAATAACCAAATCCTCAGGTGTATCTTGTTGTAACATTAACCACATAGCTTCAATATAATCGCGTGCATGTCCCCAATCACGTTTAGAATCTAATGAGCCAAGTTCAAGCGATTGTTGTTGACGAAAAAAAATTTTTGCAACAGATCGAGTAATTTTTCTCGTTACGAAATTATCACCTGAACGAAAATAATTTATTAAAAATTGAACTCATTCCTATACATGCCTCGTCGTGGTGATTCATGATTAAAAAGAATACCATTAACAGCAAACATATTATAGGCTTCACGATAATTTATTGTTATCCAATAAGCATATAATTTTGCAGCAGCTAAAAACATAAGCATCAAACCTATGTGTTCTTTTTGCATGTGAAAAAATCAAACCATAAGGTGATCGAGGATAGAATGGTGTTGTTTCACTTTGTGGAATTTCTTGAACTTTTCCGTATAATTCAGATGTTGATGCTTGATAGAAACGTACCTCTCGTTCAAGACCACAAGTTCGAATAGCATCTAATATACGTAATGTACCAACAGCATCAACATCAGCTGTATATTCACTTAGCTCAAACGAAATCTAAATTAAGGAATAAAAAGCAAAACCAAAAATCTTTTCACTCTATTCACTAAAGAAAACAATAGCAATTACTTTAACATGACTTTGTGCTCCCAAATTATAGACTTCCGTTGGTTTAATACTAGCAATTAATTTAACGAGTGATGAACTATCGTTTAAATCGCCATAATGTAATTTCATAGCTATTTTATTAAATAAATGCAATAATTATCTATCTATCTATATATATATATATATATACAACGATGGAAAACAAACCTCCTCCTTTGTGCGATGAAGGATTTTCATAGAGATGATTTATACGACCAGTATTAAAGCTACTGGAACGTCGAATAACACCATGAACCTATTCATGAATAGTAAGAAGTTATAATTCATTGTGAATAAAAAAATCTTAATAATATTTTGAAGGAAATAAACTCTTTACAGTATTCCAAGAAATTTCAGAATCCCTAGCAAATTCGAATATAGTTATTTTTTCAACAGTCATAAGCTTTAAATGAAAATTTCTGTTGATAACATAGAACTGTAGAGTAACTACTTTATTCTGTTGCTTCATATCACACTATCGTACTGTTTATATGTAACTCACACGTTTATATACGCAATCAGGAGTCATACAAGAAAGAGAATATTCAAGACGAATACAGACTGGCCTTACTTACAAGTTGTGACAAACCCTCAATGTTTAAGAATAATTTTCTTTTTGTTGTTTGCTTAGCAAAACCTCATGTATCGGTTTTCTTGCTTGTTGTTGAGATTTTACATACTTTATTATTATAATTTTTCAAAAGTATGACTGAAATCAAGAGTACAAATACTTTATCGTTTTCATTTTCATAAACATACTTTCTCCTAGAGGAAAATTTAGTTTGTATATAAACTAATTTATGCAAAAAAATTGCACTGAACCCCCACCCCCTCCCAAAGTTCCGATAGTCGGACCAACTCTGGAAGGATAAGATTGTTTACAATATGTAGTCACAACAGAAAGAACGATGAATGATATGAATAAAAAAAAGATGACTAGGCAAGGTTAAATATCATGCTGATATAATCTATTCAATCAAGCAAAGGGAGTAGAGTGATACCCATTCGACTTCATCAGGAACGTTACAGACTTAATTAATTCTACGTGGAGTAGAAAAGAAGTTTATTCTACATTTTACACAAGGGTAAAAGTGTTGACTATCTCCTAGAGATTTCATTTTCCAAGGGATCTCGTCGTCTATTCTCCTATGTGATCAAAGAAAATTTTCACTCTTCATTTCTGACAATGCAGGTGTTTGTACTGTCCCTCACAAAAATCGCTCATATTGGTATCAAATGAAAGGTCTCATTGCCAAACTAACAGGGTTAAAATATTAGCGGCCCATGGCTTGCCTAAAGAGAGATATTCGATTTTTCAGTGAATTTTCTCTGCAGGACCCGCTTTCCCACCAAAGTCATATTCTCGAATTTGTACCTGAAACTTTGTATGCTTGAAGGTCTTAATGAGACTAG
>OENM01000783.1:33817-58488 GCA_900239745.1 Rotaria magnacalcarata
CTAGTCTCATTAAGACCTTCAAGCATACAAAGTTTCAGGTACAAATTCGAGAATATGACTTTGGTGGGAAAGCGGGTCCTGCAGAGAAAATTCACTGAAAAATCGAATATCTCCCTCTAGGCAAGCCATGGGCCGCTAATATTTTAACCCTGTTAGTTTGGCAATGAGACCTTTCATTTGATACCAATGTGAGCGGTTTTCGTGAGGGACAGTACAAACACCTCCATTGTGAGTACTGAAAACATAAGTTTTTTGGTCATTATTTCTTACAAATCATTACTATTGGAATTTTTCATGGTAGTTATGATGAACAAAAATAAAATTTGCCCAATTGACTTTTAAAGTCTTGACATATATATATTTTTTTCTTACTTGGTATCCTTTCTCAAGTAGAAATTCAGTCAAATAGCTTCCATCCTAAACGAAGATAAAATAAAGTAAATTTTATTTCGCTATTACTATTATTATTATTACCTGTCCTGTAATACCAGTAATTAAAGCAACTTTACGTTTGGTGGAACTATTTGATGCATTTTCCGAAGCTTCAGTCGACATATCTATAACGAAATCATATACCTATGTGATTACTGTCACTCTGCTTAATAATTATAATTGAACATATATGAATAGGACGGATAAATAAAATGCCCTACATATAGTTTTTTAAGGTCCTTGTAAAAGAAGCATTGATGCGGAAGAAAAGAGAACGTAATATGCGTTTAGAAGAAGAAAAAAAGAACCAAGGACAGTCACTTGATTATACAATAGAAGTTGGGATTAAAAACGGATATATATGTATATATAAGTAAAGCAATGCAAGAGAAAAGGAGAAAAAAGAAAATTTTTGCATAAAATATTGTGTCGAACATATCTGAAAAAGTATAGTCAGTGTCGTTACTTGTTTAGATTAATTATTTGTATGGAGAAGCTGAAATGATTTTTACGTCTATTTACTAACTAAAAATGTTACTCTTCAATCTACTTGTTTCTTTTCTTAATATTTTTTGTACTTTTATCCGATGAAAGGATTCGAATCTATACAATAAACCTCATTTTCTCGATGGAATGACTCATGAACCATTAACAAATTTTGACAGTCAGTACTTTACTTTACATCGTGCATTGTTACGATTGGTTACACACTTTCTCCATTCCTCTCTATGTATAAAATCAAAACGACATCGTTTTGAATGAGTGTAAACGCGTCCACACTTTTAATCAGTTTTTTTTTCTATTCCTTTCCGCTGGTGTTAGTCACTTTTGGGTTACTATAAAAAAAACCTTTGAACTTGTGCGTTCTAGAAATGAATGTGAATGACATGTCCCAGCCGGCATCGATAAAAGAAGATGGACTCGGGCAACTTAGTATGCATATATGAAGTTGTAAAATTTAAATTCAATCTTATCTTATTCTTATAGGTCGATCAGCAGAAAATGCAAAGAGGATTAAGAGTGTTCAAGACAAATTTGTTAATAGTCAGGTGAGATTCTTTCTCGAGGCTTTATCTCGTTTAAGATTTCAACTTACTCAAAAATAATTTTAGTCTCTAATGAAAGAAGGTCGAGCACTTGTCGGTGAAGGAATTCTAATGAAAGTTTGCCGAAAAAAACCAAAACAACGAGCTTTTTTCCTATTCAATGATATACTTGTATATGGACGTGTGGTTATCAATGGTCATAAGGTGATAAAAGATATTATTAATCGAAAAATATCGATCATCATTAATGTGATTAAATTATTTAGTATTCACAACAGAAAATTATTCCATTAAATGAAGTTCAAATTAGTAATCCGATTGATTCGGAAGGTAGAAAAATAATACGATATTGTCTTTCATTTTCTTTACTTAATTAATACTCACTTAGAAAATCCATATTCCTGGTTAATATGTAGTCCAAAGAAATCTTTCATTGTCCATGCTAATTCTGATCGAGAACGACAAGAATGGATATCACATCTTGAACGCTGTATTCAACATGCTTCAGGTAAAAAATAAACAATAATTTTCTAGATTATCATTGTTCTTATATATTGATTGACATTAAGGTGGTAATAATGCACAAAATAATACAGTAGCCGCACACTGGGTACCAGATGATAAAGCAGATACATGTATGCATTGTCGTACAACGAAATTTTCTACATATAATCGTAAACATGTATGAAAATGAATAGTAATTGAAATATATTAATTTTCATTTAATTATGCTAATAGCATTGTCGAAATTGTGGTTTTATTGTATGTGAAGGATGTTCGAAAAAACGTTTTCTCTTACCTCATTTGGATTCAAAACGAGTTCGTGTGTGTGATACGTGCTTCATCAAATTAAATATGAATAATATGAATGGTGAATAGGCTTTAAAAAGAAAAAACTTGATTTGAATTTATTCCTTTGCTCTATTTTACTCAATAGAACCTCGTCAAAATACACGTGACAGTAGCGATAGTGATGGCGAAGAAAATCATGCACATTATTCACCAGTACCTGTACGTATATCAATTAATCAATTATTTTCAAATTATTATATTTTACTTCGTTTTAGGCTACATTTTACCAAAATATTGAAAATTTCTAAGAATGTTTTTCTTTTTGTATTATATCGAGCATGCAGCAAGATGAGATATGATACTAACACATAAATAGACTTGCACTAATTTATCTTTTCATGTTACCAGTTTTTCTGCTAAATTTGAATGAAATTTCGCGTCAACTTTTTTTCTCTCGCTGTTATTAATGGACACGAAGAAAAAACAATATCGTGCATATTTTCATGAATGATCTGTTTTTTCTCTGAAATAAATCGTGACTATTATTTTTTTGTTGTTGCCTTCTAATAAATAATTTATGGTATGAAAATACTCGTTCGCATAAGAAAGATACGAATATGAGAGCGATGTAAACACTTAGCATCTGAAATCGATGAAATTTGCTTACGATACTTATCATCAATTCTAATTATTTCATCAACATATTGATATCAAAAGAATGATCATGAATAAATAAACAAAACTACATGTGATCAAACATTAACAGCTGATTGTCAAAACAAAAGCAAAACATCGACCATATGTAATAAGCAACCGCAACAAGTTTACTTATTAAATGGTCAGAATGATTTTTACCATTGTTTTTTGTGAAATTTAATGTCAGAAATTTTCTGTATAAAACAAAACTGATAATGACAAAATAATTAAGAAATACACATATTGTGTAGATTTTGAACGTAGATTAGAAGTACGAAAGAAATTCTTTTTCATCCTATCACGTTGCATGACGATATTGATGGACATTCACGATTTAGTTCGTACCGTACAGCCCATCATTTTTAATTATTCATCGAACACCTATGCAATATGTATATGTGTATGATTATCATAATATTGCTGTTTATTTTGATGATTAGTGACATACCCAAGGGCTAATTTAACTGGGCGTCGTCCAGTTAATAGACTACACAAAAATGTGTTAAGTGCTATTAGTGGTACGATATAACATAGATTTCACTCGAGATCGTACGAAACTGTCTCACGATGGAGAAACTGTGGATTAAATAAAAATATTTCGTTATGTTTTCATAGAATTTTCTTGTACACATTAATTAATACATTGTTAAGAGTCATTTGCAAAAACAAAATTCATTAAAAATATCATATATGATATTAACCAAAGAAAAGTGCCACATAATGTTTCAACACAACATAACCCCATAAGACTATCTGCGTGCTCTACCAATATGTCGTATAGGAATCATTCTTTAAGCGAATCAAATTACATCCTGTTATGATTTTCATTCTGGAATCAATTTGAAAAATACTCAGTGTCTTTGCATGCTTTTTTGTCTACAATATTTCTCAAAAACAAAGAGTTTACATGATATTTTCTATTGACAGATCGCTATTTTTCACTACAATATCTTGCATTTTCGATTACTTCAACATTCATTAGAAAACAAAAAAATCTCTTGAATATTTTCATCAAGTGATACTTATTATTCGAATAATTACATTACAATGTCACAAGAACAGAAACGAAAAAGGTTTTTGCTCCCCGGTAACATAGGGGTCATATAAAGTTCAACAAAAATAACTCTAGTCATAGCTACCATCGCTATAATTGTCCACATAGTAAAAGGAAATTGAAGTTTATTTCTTCTTCTTTTCGTTCTCTCTTTCTTTCTCCTCTTGGTCAACGATGGCATTGTGCCAACATGTTATCATTGTCTGTATATTGTCCGTCGACGGGGGAAGAAAACGGCCGCCGCCGATACATCGAGGACGACCAACATTGACCAATACACTCCTATGGTCATAACAGAAAAAAAGAAAAGAAAGGAAAAAAGAAAAAGAAAGGAAAAAATAAGAAAAAGAATTCTTGTTCATTCGCCTTCGCGTGGAACATACACGTACGCTTGTAGCAATACAGACATTCACACCGTATCTATTATTTGTTGTTTAGCTCAGCTGAGCATTAGACTAGCTTGCATTGAGTTGTCATTTTTATTTCTCTTCGTTTCTCTCGAAATAAGTACGTATGAACGGTTATAAAAACGAAAAGAAAGAAATTCAAATTTTTATAGAATGATTTATTAAAAAAAGGAAAAGAAAGCAAGAATACAAAACGAAACTAATCTAAATGGATGATAACGAACTTCTTCATGAACCATTTGATTATCACGATTTTTTTGGTGAAAATACAGATGATTACCACACAATGACATGTGCTGAAACCATCAATGTTTCAACAATAAATAATACAAATGAAAACATTGGACATTTAAATCCGAATGGTGGAACACCTATAAAAAATCGTCCAAATGGTATTGTATACAAATAGCGCTTAATTTTTTTCTTCTATCGTTTCTCATCATTTAGGTAATGTTTTAATGGCTACGGCAACTGATGAATATTTTAGTTCGGGACATAATGTTACCAATGGACAAGTAATTAAAACTGAAGGAGTTATTCCAACGACAACACAATATTTTAATGGAAATGCGAATCAATTTAATAGCAATCAACAACAAACGTTTACATTCGATAATATTGTATATAATACAAGTAAAATTTCTTGTTTTATTAAAATTAAATTTTGTTGATCGGATTGTTTGAAAATTTTAGTTATTCCTAATCAACCTATGTATAATATTCAACAGATTAATTTACAATCAATTAATAAACCAGCAACAACACCAGCCAGTGCATCACCACCTCCACCACCGCGAGTTTATAAACCATGTGTTGTTTGTGGTGATAAAAGTTCTGGATATCATTATGGTGTTTCTAGTTGTGAAGGTAAATTGCAAGACAATTTGCCATCATTTCATTTCATTGATTGTTTTTGTTTTGTTTGTTTAGGTTGTAAAGTGAGTGTTTTCGATATTTGTTTGATTTTACAAATAAATTTTTATTTTAATGCAATAGGGTTTCTTTCGGCGTAGTGTACAAAAAAATATGACATATCAATGTCATAAAGATCAAAATTGTGAAATCAATAAGATGACAAGAAATCGTTGTCAATATTGTGTAATGAACAGTTGACTTTTGACTTTTAAAGTTTTGCATTGTTTTCATTTTTAGCGGTTTCAAAAATGTTTTTCTGTTGGAATGAGTAAAGAAGAATTACGATTATCGAATCAAGCAAAAAAACTACTCAATGAAGCTGATCCAAAAGCAGCTAATACTCGTATTGAGCGTCCTAGTAAAAAACGACCAGCTGCAATTATGAAACGTTCCATTGATGAAATACAACAAGTACCATCAACTGAATATCTTCCTGTGCTCGCACCTAAACTACCACCAGCACGTCTCGCCATTGAAAATAATTCTGATGATGATAAATTAATTAAAATTTGTGTCAATTTACATAAGTCAACTTTTAATTTCAAACCATCGCAAGATATTGACGTAAGTGAAAGTGGTTTTTTTTTAAATTTTATACGAATAGAATTTGAAAAATTATCTCGTGAGTTTTATTTCTCTCGAATTGTTAGACTTCACGAATAAGCGCGCTTATGCTAAAATTGATCCATACTATACTTATGTTTATTTAGTCTGCCAGGATGAAATTCATTAAGTCTCAAAATGTTCAATGTTGTCATATCTTTCTAGATAAATATTATCTAAATTCTATGAAATGAGAGTATTCATGAGAAATATTTCGAAATTTTTAAAATTTTCGAAATCTGAATTTTACACTTCCTAGCTTAAAAATTAAGACAACTCGTGAATTTCCTTTGAGTCGAGTCACGAGCAAATCAAGTCAACAGTAGATGTTTTGCCGGAAATTAAATCAATTGATAAACTTAGTTTTATTTCATGCACAAATTATTTATTTAGGAAAAACCGGATATTCGTTGGCAAACAGCTGATGAATTTAGTCAAAAAGGTATCATGCAATGTATTCAATTTTGTATGCAAATGCCTGGCAATAACGAACTATCTATACAAGAACGTGCACATCTACTCAAATTAGGTGCACATGAAGTTGCTCTACTACGTTTAGCGTATCGTTATGAGCCGGAAGAAGATAAATTATATTTGTCAAATGGTGCTTGTGTTGATGAACAGACACTTATGACACAGGGTTTCGGTTGTTATGGACATACATTTTTACAGTTTTGTAGAATATTTAGTCGATTAGAATTATCCATTGAAGAATTTGTTTTACTATGCTGTATTGTGTTCTTCAGTTATGGTAAGATTTAAATACATATTAATGTTTTTCTTTATCTTAAACTGTTTATTTTCTATTTCTAAAATGAATAGATCGAATTGAAGGTCAAGCAACAAGAGTAAAAGTTGAAGAATTACAAACTCGCTATTGTGAAGTTGAACGATTATACATATCAAGAAATCGTACTCATGATTCAATGCATTTCACAAAATTACTTTTACTATTATCAAAATTACGAGCACTTGATGCTCTAAGTAAGTGACAGTGAAAAAAAAAGAAACTAAACTCTATAGACTATGAAATCTTATCTAGTTGCTGAACGTCTTTTGTGTCTTCAAATGAATACCGATGGTCAAGTACAAAAATGTATTTTTGAAGTTCTTCATCGGGAAGCAACAAATGTTGTAGTGGTATGTCATTGAAATGAAATGTTTCAAAAGTACAAAAGTTTAATCTCTCTCTCTCTCTATATATATTTTTCAAGGACATGGAAATAGATTTTCTTGATTCTGTTGATACAAAACCAGATTATAGTTGGCTTGATTATTCTCCAAGTGAACACGTATCAATACCGACAACTACAACAACAACAACAACAACGGTTATTTCATTACCATCACAGCAAGCAATTGTTAATAAAAATTAAATGCCAGATAGTTTGCCGGTGCTGTGCCATTGTGCTCTACTTCTGCTCAATTTCCCTATGTTAATTATTGGATTATGTTTATATTGCAAACTTGTCAAATATTTAGATGTATTTAATTCTCTTCAACGGTGACTTCTCTCAGGTTTTATTAACAATTTTGTGTGTGTCCAGTATTAATATTATATACGCTGATTGATTCATTCATGTCGAGTTTCGCTTCTTTCCCCCTTTTCTATCGTCATCATCAACAACATTTGTCGTCCGTCCGGTATTTGATTTTTTTGCTCCTCTTTTTTTTTATATCAGCAATCTGTTTTTTGTTTCTTGAATACTTTATTCTTGTTGTTTGTGGTTAATTTTTCTTTTCTTTTTGATCTTCTATTATGTGTACAATAATGGCGACAATGCTGTGTTTTTTTTTGTTTCTTTTTGTATACAAATGTGTGTGTGACACGTATGCATGTTTTCTCTTGACTTCTGTTTCTTTCTTGATGTATTAAATGAAATTTAAAAAAAATTATAAATCTAAATTGTAGAGTTAATCGATGATTTTGTATCGACACCAGCTACACGTTCGCATAGTTCATTTAGAGCTTTCTTTGAACCAGGAGTATTTTCCAAATATGAATGATAAACACGTATCATATTATCTCGATTGGATTTATGATAACTATCCAAATCGTCTAGTTGCATTCGATAGAGATCGTCGTGAGTTCTCTTGTAATCTTTTTGCATTTGAGCGTGAGCTGCAGTCGTGTAACGACCTCGTATAAATGATCTATTCGAAGATCAATAGGAAATATTGTCTCGAAGAATTTTTTTTTTCTTTTCGACTTTTACTAACCTGATTCTAGGAACATCAATCATCGTTAATGGTCGTGTATATTCCGCAGGTTTTCGCATATTAACGCAAGGAAATTTAGGTAAATGCGTTGAACCTTGTTTTCGATCAATAGAGTCATCTAGTGATCTTGAAGTCCTACAATCAATATCAAAGCAATGTTTTTTTTTGTGTGTAAATCAAAGATTATTTTCGTTAGATGATGATATTCGTACAATGCTTTATTTGTTACAAACAATAACACACACACACACACATTAGTGAGAGTAGTAGCGAAAGAAAAACAATGTGCTTATGAAATATTTAAGGATTCATTTTAATTATATGAGCTTGTTCGTGATAAGTATTATGTCGTGATGGAGATCGAGGTTTAGATGAACGTGCTCGTTCGTGTTGCGCACGATCGAATTCGAGTGTATTAATACGCTTTATTTTATTACCATAAGGTAATGCTACTGGTGGAATAAACATAATACCACTTTGTACAATATTTTTACTAAAATAGTTATATAAAAAAGAAACACGGGAAAAAGAAAAATATTATTAATGTGAATTTCGTGCAATAAAGTGAGCGTTGTTTTTTAATTAAGCATTAGTATAAGAACAACAAAAACAATTCAATAATAAAACTTACGGCTGTTTACTACTGCTAACACTACGAACTCGACGATGTTTTACTATTTGATAATTAACAGCATAATCCATTCCGTATGTTTCCCATGGTTCAACAATACGAAGTGCTGTCAATCGTGTATAATAACCTGGTGGAGCTTCTAATGGCTAAAAGAAAAAGAAAAACAAATAAGAATTCGAAAGTTTTTATTGCTTTATTTCATATACTGAATAAATGGCCTTTTCCACTGAACTCGTATCAAAATATGGACCTAAATCATTGTAAACAAATGGTTCATAAACTTTGCTAGAAAAATTAAAAAATAAAATATTTTTTCTTCGTTTGAAATATGATTCCACAAACAACTCACTGTATAGGTGGTCGTAATTTTGATGATTCAGCTCGAAGAGACTCTCGCAATCGACGTAATTCAGTTTGTACGTAATCTTCTCGTGTATGACCAAATAAAGCGCCAATAGGATAAAGATTCACCTTGGTTTCTTTAAAGTCAAGATGTACATCCGCATGAAAACTAAAATTTATACATATCGAAATAGTTAATATAGAAAAAAAAATGCGTTGTCATTTACTGATAGGTCTCGCTTTCTTTTTTGATTTGAACTGATTTTAAATGCCAAATAACGTTAGTATCCGTTCCATCATGCTCTATTATAATACGTTTGATTTTTCCAACATCATTTGTTTCGCTTGTAAATTCACTTGTTGATTTCGATTGAAAAGGTTTATCACCACTTTTTGTTTCTGTCAAAGGTATACGAACTGTACCATTGTTACCGTGAATTTTTATTGCTGCTGAAGCTTCGAGAGCCTGATCACCTGTTGATATGATAATCTCATAATTCGCATCTAAATATAAAATAATATTCGATAAGAATATATTTTTATGTTTAATTATCAAATTGTACCATAGTGCTTTTTGGTATTTAATTTTTCTGATTGGATTCTTCTCATTTAATATTACTATATTTTGTTTTCTTATACGGACACCCTCTTCGAAAAATCTGTCAATTTGCTTTCGTTTGCCTCAGTTTTGTTAATGTTTCTAAAACGTAACTATTGACTTTACTTTTCGTATTTCTCTCTTTCTCACCAGGGGTATCTGCTAGTAAGTTAACAAAAACTTTTTCAATTCTTATTTTTTTAATTCCTACCTGTCATTTTCACAGCTGTTTTCGGTACACAATCCGATCGCTTAGATGCTTTGCGTGGTGTTCCTAAATATATATTAGAAATAAACAAATGAAGATGATGTGTTGTTCATTTGATTAATTATTACCTGTTTTTTTAAGTATAGGCGAAGGTTTTAATTCAATTTCAGCATCTTTTTCTAGTTGACGTTCGACATTGAATCTAAAAGTAATTTTTATCGTAAGAATATAAAAAGAAGAAAAACAAAAGTCTCACGTTGTTGTTTCATTATTTCGTTTGATTGTTATATTATCGATATCCCATACAAGTGTTTGCTCATTTGAATCTCGACTAAGAACGATTTTTGAAATCTGTTTTTAATAAAATAATTTTTATTTTTTCTGAATAGAACTTTTGATAAATGTAGTTAACCTTTCCAACGTCATTCGTTTTAAATTCATATTCGACTTTATCATTTTTCTTTATTGGAGTATTTTTATTTGTTTTTGTTGTTTCATTAAGTGTTATTTGTTTTGTTTGACTATTTTTCCCGAATATTGTTATGTTTAAATTATTGTCGTCGCCTTCTCCTTGAGAGGAACCAGTTTTTATAAGAATCTTATAAGTCGCTTCTGAAGATGGCAAGCAAAAAGAATAACACGTCGACTCATTAATTCTTACTCAAAGTCATACTTACCCGTCTTTTTCGGTATGGCCGACGGTGTTAATTCAACTTGTGAATTACGTTCGATTGTTTTTTCAACGTTAAACCTGAAATTCTTTTCTTGCTGTTTAATCAGCAGAAGACCTTTTTTTTTCGTTTAAAACTCTTACGGTGTTATTTCATTAGCTCGTTTGATTGTAACATTATCTACATGCCAGATAGTTTCACTGTCAGAATCATCTTGTCCAAGGACAATTTTTTCAATCTAATGTAAATTGAAAGAATATATAATTATCACAACAAAAAACAAACTAGTTGAATAATTTACTTTTCCGACATCGATTGTTTTAAATTCAAATTCTGTTTTTCCATCTTTTTTAAATAAATCTTTTTTATCGGATATTGTAGCTTCTTTAAGATAGAGTTTTTTAGTTTGATTTTTTTGTCCATGAATTATTATATAAAAAGCAGCATCTTCATTAATGCTATCTTTTTGATCTGAACCAGTACAAACTAAGACTTTATATGATATTTCTAAAAAAAATAAATTTTTGAAGAAAATAAAAACGAAATTTATAGAAATAAAATAATCTAACCTTTAACAGGTGGAGCTTTTTGTTCAGGTGTATGACTACGCGGTGTTTCTATTTTAGCAGGTTCTGGACTAGGTGTTTTTCCTATGATATATATAGAAGAAGAGGAAGAAAAAAAATCAAAAGAGTTTGTTCGTTTTTTATTTTGATATACACACCAGCTGGATCAGGTGTTAAATCAATAGATGATTTTGATTGATTGAGAACTTTTTTAGCAGTGAAACTAAAATATAAATATAAGCGAATGTAATAAAAACAATACGAGTGCAAATGGATATACTTGTAATTTTCGGATCCTTTTCGTATTTGAATTGATTTTAAATGCCAACTAGGCTGATTACCTTGTCCATCGATGCCAATATTAATTTTATTAATCTATAAAGTCAATTTTTTGCAGACAACGAAAAAAAGTTTTTTTTAAAGTTTCTACTTACATCTCCAACATCATCTAATTCCATTTCGAATTCATTTGTTTTCCCCGATTCAAACAATGGTTTATCACCTAGCTTTGTATTCGATAATGGAAATTGAGTTGTTTGATCTTTATCACCAAATATTGTCATTAAAACGCCAGAATCTGTGCTAGCATCAGCCTCGGAACTTGTTACAACCGTAATAGTATACGTAGCTTGATCTATGTAACAGGCGAATAAAGAAAAAGCAATGTTTAAATCAATTTTCTATTCACTTTTCGGAAGTACTGGTGATGATGGTGGCGTTTTACGTCCATCTGGTGTAAGATCGATATAAGTTTTGTTATCATCTTTTTCTTTACTTAGCCATCGATTAGCTGTAAATCTAAACAGTTAATTATATTTTTTTGTTTTGTATTTTTCTCTCCAAAGCAGCTCTATGTAAACATACGTATAATGTTCATCGTTGCTTTCAATTTGAATTGATTTTAAAAACCAATTTTGTTCACTGTCATCACTATCATGGCCAATATTAATCTTAGTAATCTAAACAAAAATGTTTTAAAAAATATATTTTCACAATGATGAACAAGAAAAAATTGTACGTACTTTTCCAACGTCAGTTGCTCTTAAATCAAATTCAAGAATACTATCTTGATCAAATTTTGCGTCAGAACCATCTTTCGTTGTTCTCAATGGTAAATTTGTTGTTGTATTTTCATCACCATAAATACATAATATAACATTGGCATTAATATTCGATTCGCCAGTTTCAATGATAACTTTGTAATTAATTTCTATTCAATAGATAAGAAATATTTAAAAACAAAAATCAAGAAACAATGTCCATTCAATTAAATCACAAAAACAAACCTGTCGTAGTCATCAGAAAACTTTTTTTGTTTCGTAATGAAATTCTACAAAATTCTCTATATGTTTTACTGTGCTTTTAAATCTTTTCTTTTTTAATGTTGACGAGAACAATGTTTCTTTAGTTGCAACTTAGCATAAGCTTATATGTCGACAAAGAAACTTTCTGTTTTGCTATAATGTGCATAGAAAATAGCTTTTTTTCACATTCTCTCGCTTGCAATTCGTTGCTTATCGATATATTGTTCCGCACGCTCGTTCTAGTTTTGACGGCGTTCAAGTTTGTTTTTTGACAATTACAACTCAGCAGTGCCTCTATTTATGTTTCTCTCCTTTTCTTCTTCTATTCTATTCTATATTGCATTAAAAATGAAACGTAAATGGCATTATAATATATGCAAGCTATCAAGAATTATATTATTGACAATAAGTGAACAATAAACGTGTTTAATATCGAATCACAACCTTGAGCAATAGTTGTTAATTAAAGTGGCAACGAGAGAACGAGTGCACGAAAAAAACGTTAATGTTTTTTTTTAGTGCTTCAAGACAAATGTATATAAACAATAATAAATATTACCATCCTCTGTTGTGTCAGGTTTGATTGTCATCCAACTAAAATTTGGTCCTAGACGACTTGATAGCCAACAATGAGCTTGAAAACTAAAAAACAAATCGAGAAAAACAAATCGAATCTTTTGTAATCGAACGTAGTTACCGACCGATAGAAAGTTTCCTTGTATTTTATATCGACATATTCTAATAGCCAAGCTACTTGCTGTTCACTATCACTAAAACCAATTGTTATACTTTCGATCTATGATAGATGTAAAAACAAAATTAGATTGGTTGCTTGTTTTTTGTTTTGTTTAATGAAAATAGAATTACATTTCCAATGTCTTCATGTTCTATTTCAAATGCATCTGAATTTCCTTGTTGAAAAATATTTTCATCAAGAATCTGTGCATAGTCTTTTAACAATAGTTTAGCAATTTGTCCTTCGGAACCACGAACAATCATTTCAACATTGTCAGTAGTTTTACTTTGAGACACATCAGCTGTTTGAATTGTTACTAAATAGACTGAAGGAGCTAAAAGAAAACATGAATTCATAAAATTATTTCTAATGTTGACGACGACTTTATTTTTTGCATTACTAGATGGTGACGATGATCGAATATTTGTTTGAGATAACTCAACAAATAATCGTTGATCACCTTGTGTTGAACTTAAACATTTATTAATACTATATCTAAATGAACAAAATTAAATAGGATATTCTTCAATAACAATAATAAATACGAACTGTTGTTGTTGTGCAAGCATTTGAATTTTAATCTTTTTTAAATACCAATCATTAACTTTACCTAATCCTTCATGACCAATTATAATTCGTTGAATCTGTATAAATATAGTGTAAAAATTTTAAATAACAAGGTTTCCTTTGACAAATCTAGTATTACTTCTCCAACATTATTGCTTGCGACAGCAAATTTAGATGTTGCATTTTTTGTGAATGAAGCTTGTTTTGATTCTAGGAAAAGTTTCGGTGTTGCAGTTGTTGTTCCAAATATTTGTATGTATACAGGTGAATCCAATGGTTCAACTTGTTTATCACCGGTTTGAACTTCAATATTATACATCACAGCTAAACGCAAGGACAAAAATAAAAATAATTTGCAATATTTTTGATAAACTATTTTTTGTTTCTACCTGGTTGTTCAGTACCAAATAGTTCAGCACCTAATTTACGATCATTTTTCGATTCACTTAGCCATCGATTAGCAACAAATCTAAATTTTCGTTTTTATTTTTTTAAATTCTCCTTGATAACGAGCAAAGATTTTACCTAACCAAAAAATTATGAACAGATATTTCTACATAATCGACATACCACCCAGTTAGAATGTCTTCATGTCGAATAATAATACGTTGTGGTTTACCAATATCGGGGGCATTAATTTGAAATTTTACTGTACAACCTTGTGAGAATGGTCGATCCGCTCCTGACAATAATAAATCTTCAGTTTGTTTATTATCTCGACCAAATATATTAATATAGACAGGTCCATTGGTGCCTGAATTTCGAAGATCACCTGTTTTAACCGTAATAGAATATTCAATCTCTATAGAAAAAAAGTTCGCTTTGTAAAATGTAAAAGTCAAAGATTTGTTTTTGTCACTGACTAGAATTCTGAGGTTTATTTACTGGAATAATCGGTCGTTGTGATGATGAATCTGAATGATCTGCTATACAATTCAACAATTAAAAGAAATTTAGAAGATTAAAAACTTTTTTTATCAAGACCTACATATTGATTTTTTAGGATCAGTTCCATCTGTATTTTTACCAAAGCAACAAGACATGATTTTAAAGAATATTTAATTTGCAACAATCGTGAAGTAAGTTAAGACAAGAAAAAAGATGAAGAAAATCCTTTTTCTTCTTCCTGCCTGACGATTTACGTTTAGATTAAATGCGCATTCGACTGCCATTCTCACTGTCTTCCTTCTTCTTCTTCTTTCTTTTCTTTTTATGTCCTTTATATCACTTCAATAGTTGACGAGAATTTGCTACGATATAAAAGCTTGTCTCCATTTTTATGTACTTGGCGATATAATAACAGCAGACTTTTCATTATTTTTTTATGTCGGATAGTTTCCATTTAAAAATGATGAAGAAGAATTCTTTTCTTTTTTAATTTCATTCAAATACGCGAGAATGAAGAAAGTGCTTCTTCAATGAGTTTATTCGTTTATCATTAGCCGTGAGAAATAGCAATCAAGATCATTTGTTCTCAATAAAGAAAGGAGTCATTGATATGAAAATATCTAAATTGAGACGATGATTTCTCAGATTAAATTTCTATTTAAACGTATACTGAGTAATAAAATACATTCATTGTCCTTGATGTCTTATTCGAATATGTCATGTGAGATTTTAAAAAAACTCATACGCAATTATGAATAATAAAATTTAGCAAACAGTCAAAGTATTAGTGTTATCAGTTAATAAGATTACGTGTAATCAAGCGAAATTAAAACTCTCGCTATCAAAATAACATTTAAAAAATAAAGACGACTATTGAACTAGTCGACCGTAAGTTTTCTTATCAATAATGTACAATTAAATCAAAAGTTGATCAGAATTTTTCTCATGATATTCAAAAATAAAACTGTATATTTTGCATTTCAACTCTATTTTCTATTCTTACCTCATCTCATCTCGTGGAATTCAATTCCATCAATGTCGATAGCTCGACGACAACTATGTTTGTCAATGGCATATCTTGCAAAAGATGAACACTATTGAAATGCAACGTATGCTTTTAATTTTGTTAGAAAACCAACGTCAATAGTAATTAATTTATTAATTCAAAACATTTAATGATATTCTCATTAACAATTTACCACATCAGTTTTCAATAGAATATGTATTTCTATTGAATTAAGAACAAAAATAATTTGACACGTAGGAGAAAATCATTCAACTACCAGTCTTAAAGAAAAACAAAGTCATTTAAACACAAAACTCATGCTACTGTGATATTTCATGGAGATTGAAACTCTGCTATTCTATGGAAAATTAAACCTGTTGGAAATATAAAATCTTAGTGAAAAATGTAATATGATTTACCGGGAACAAATTAAACCAAATAATGACACAATGAAAATTGATCGTTTCTTTAACTGGGTCACATAAGATACACTTTATACTGTGAATAATAGGTGCAGCATTTTAAAATAACCGTTCATGAACGTTTCACACTCGCTGGATATATCTCGAGAAAATATTCTGTTTTAATAATCTTCTGTACAACAAATTTTTCCATGAAAATGCAATATAAAATCTCATTCTTGTGAAATCTTGATCATCATTGCCTTATTTGAATTCTAATAGGACATAATTTTCAAGATCTAATATTTCACTTCCACATACATCAATACTCGAAATAGTTTCGACAATGACGTGCAAGATTCTGTTTCTCTATACTTACGAAATGTACATTATTGTTGAGACCAGAAAAGTTTAATATCAACTTTTCTTTCTTTCTCAAGTCATTTACAGATATATACATTACGCTCGTTTTCAACCTAACTAAAATTAGGGTTTTCCCGCTTCAAAAATAGGTGTATTGCGATTACGAGTGCATAAACTATTACTTTCTTTCATTATCTTTATTAATTTGTCTTGTCTCAAAAACGCTACTCAATCATAAATCGAAGAAAAAATAGTCAAGGTAAAATATTTAAACAGCAGTGTATGCTTTTTCTCGTATGCATAAAATAAAACAGATTTTCATCTTGATAGATACGTTAGATCAATGTTTGATAGCATTTATCAAAGCAAAACTTGCGTGTACACTTTAGTTCTCTTTTTTAAATGGCAGTATAAAAGCATACATAGTTAATCATGCATCCATATCTGTGAAAAAGACTTCAATAAATCAGTAATAATTGTAAGATGAGTACTTAAGTAAATTTGCATAGCAAGTATATGATACTTTCACAAACATTACAGAAATAACTAAATATATTTTTCCATAGAATAAAGCTGTCATCTATTTTTTAGAAAAGTTCTATGCTTGGTATTTGTTTATGAAGATGCAGATAGGCTATAGCTAAAACAAATTGTGTATCCAATGTCGCTAATGTAATGAAAGGAATCATTCAAAGTTATTACGAAATTTAAATCAAATAATACCTTACATTTGTCGTATTTTTATACTTCCGTAGAGTTTTGTCAATATATACAATAATTGCTGTAAATTTTAAACAAAGGCAGTATACGTATAATAACTCTTCATCGAGAGAATCTTTATATTGGCAAACGTCCAATGGAAGAACTGTATAAAAGCGATTCGAAAAAAATAATATCGTGAGATGAAAGCATTCAAAAATAGCTGCGTTGAGACCAAATCTAAAAGAGGTTAATGTATAATAGTTTAAATTGTTGAGATGAAGATAAGAATGCGAAGCATGAGAGTTGTATGTGATTGGCTTTGGATCCAATAGCCTATTGCCTAAGTATCTCTTATAGAACTCGTCTGAATTGAAAAACAAAACGAAGTATTTCTTATTTTCAGAACAGGAATTCTACTCTGAGTCAGTGGCGGAGCCCGGATTTTGTGCTAAGGGGGGCTCAGCCCCTCAGAGGTGTCGCGAACATCCAAAAATTGGAGGCGAGGGGCCACTTTTAAAAGCGTGCTTTAAGAACAGTTTTGACCGATCTTTCGGATTTTGACAATTCTTCTGGATTTTTCCCGGGTTTTAAAAGTCTTTTTGCAGTTTTTTAGGGATTTTGAAAATTTTATCGAATTTTTTGAGAATTTTGAAAGTTTTTCTAGATTTTTTTGGGAAATTTAAAATATTTTGCTGGATTGTTTTCGGATTTTCTGGGGATTTTGAAATTTTTTCTGGAATTCTAAAAGTTTTTCTCGCTTTTTTCCGGGTTTTTAAGTTCGCTACCTGGCAGCATTTGCTAAAACGTTAAACTGCAAACATTAATACACATTTATATAAAAAGATGCATTTTCTAAAATCTCGCTAGGGGGGGGGAGGGGCTCAACAATTGTTAGGGGGACTGAGCCCCCGCTAGCCCCCTGGCTCCACCACTGCTCTGAGTATCAAATTTCATTGAAAGTATCTAAGTACGGTTCGATTAGATGCGACTCATAAAAATTTCCCAGTTCAACAGTATCTTGTCAATTTACTTTTTCCGAGTCCTCTGCATTTTCATTGTTGGACATCATTTTTCCCTCGAACTTTCTATATATACCAAGCGCAACAGGGTACGTACTAAGTGGGAAACGCAAAGGATTGGTTCGTAGAGTTCAATTTAGTGCATACTTTCAAACAATATAAACAATACAAATGGAAATTAACCTGCTGATGCCTTTTAGAATTTATTCTTAACGTAAAGATATAGTTATGCATAAAAATGAAATGTTTTTAGAATGTGTTGCTTTAATATTGTCTGTAGATTCTCTAGGGATTACGAATATTTATAAATATGACTTTTTTTATGAATCTATAAATAGTAATGAACACATTTCAGTTGTTTTTGTCTTATAAGATTAACTGTCATCAGTGCCTTTGTTAGTAATAGAGATCAAAATATAATTTGTTTACAATTTCAAAAAATTTTCATTATTTTGCGCTAAATCAAGTTAAAAAAATCTATACTAACGAAAATAAGTTTCTTATTGTTTAAATACTTCTTGATTTTTCCGTTTTTTTGTTTTTGTATAATAAAATGGCCGAAGAACAGGTGCATCGTCTTGAATCAATTATAAAAAATTGGCTAAATAATGGTGCACAATGTAATTCATCATTAAAACCTTATAAACGTTCTCTCTATCCAACGTATCAACCTAGTAGTCGAACAAAACGAACCGATCATAGTCCACAAAAATCTCAAACTAATAAAAAGTCCAATCATAATCGATCAATTCTACCAAATAAAAATATAATGATTGAAATGTGTGAAGATTTTCTACGCAACAATAAAGATTTATTAAATATTTAAAAGTTTATTATAAACAAGAAATAAATACTCATTATTGTCTAGATACTCACAGTCGGAATCTTCATATTTTGATATAAAAATAAAATTTAAGAATGTGCACTAATATCGTTCTCAGTACATACTATACTCATTAGCATTTAAGCATCATGTGTGCAATTACCTAATATAGCTCGTTTCGCTGAAGGGGAGAAATCCATGACTACTCAAAAACCATCAATGTCATTGGAATAGGACTTAAGTCGATGCTCTAGATAAAATTTCAAATAGAAATTTCTTCTGTTTGAAATATTCTCCTTTGTATATACTTTTAATATACGTAGCTAATTGTTCTACGAATAAAATTGAACCGGTTGTAGTTAACAAAAATCTTCATAGAGAAAAGAAAGAAACTAGAGAATCTACTAGGAAATGACATTCCGTCTGTTGCTTCCTCCGTATCGCGCAAGGTTTGATTGAGAATAATGAACTAAAACATATCGATTGACTTCACAATAATAAATCTTTTTACTAAATGACATTGACAAAATTTATTAATATAATAAATAGACTATCAAGAGAACTTGTCAATCTATCTGACTATACTCAAATAAAAGATATGAAGTATTCATTGAATACCATTTTGTATTTCAATAGATAACAAATTTAATCGATTAAAACAAACATTATGAATTTATTTATTAATAATTTGTTGTAATTTTAAATTAATTTGCGAGTAATAGGCAGATCATTGAGTACTGGAATTTTTATAATGATAATCTATTGAATAGAATTGTTTAAACAGTACAATCTTTTCATGCAAGAGAGATCAATAATATGACTATTGGATGAATCCGCCGGGTTTCTACCACTTTGTGGGGAAATTTTTTCTCGCGCTTTTGATACTCTAGTTAGACGGAACATAAGCGAAAATGGTTGGATGTAACAATTAAAAAGCTTTGCAAGTTAATTAAAAGTACGGAGAACCGGGTTGTTTTTTAGGAACATCTCATCACATCAGAGCTGGAACCGGTAAGAAATCCATAGACCGGTCCTGTCCGGCTGAACATAAATTACTCTCGAACCGGTGAAATTCCGACAAATCGGACGACAACTGATGGAGTTAATTCCTTGAAAATTGTTTCAGATAGCCAAAATACAGTAAAAACTGATAGACTGAGTTCCAGCAATGATATCAATTAATTAGTTAATGGTTAAATAGGCCTATTCAAATCTTATGGCTCAGCTCCTCACATTATAAATGCTGATAGCTGAATACTCTAAATTTTCTGATCAAGCGTCTAAGGAAAAGTATTTTGAAAATATACTTTAGAGAATTTACATTCTTGATGAAATATGATTAAAGCTATCAACAAATATGTAGAAAAGAAAAGATAGACGTTTCAAATTTTATTATAAAATCATCTTTTTACAACTATGTATGATAAAAATATAACACTATCGATAAAATAGAGTGCATCAACGAACCAAATAGGTCTGCTGTCGCACTTTCGTTGATTTCTCTTTACTGTGAAAGAAAATGAGATGTATTGCTTGGGTTTATGATGACAATCAAATATTCCTTCTGAACTACACAAAATTTTGCATCATCAACAGTTTCATAAGACTTTCTATATATATATATATATTGATAGCACAATTTCATTATATCTACTTCATAGAAAAATTCAAAAAACATTTTTTTAACAAAAAAATAGAGCTAAATGAAGATAGTTATTTTAAAATTTCAACCGGTGATTTTCCGGTATTTACCGGCCCGGTTGACTTTCTGAATCGGTTCCAGCGCTGCATCACATGCATTTTTGACTCATATTGGACTGGTTTTTGTCATCATAATAGATTTTTGATCAAAGTAAATGGCATATTTGGAATCAGCATACAAAATTGAGTGGATGTATATGTTTTTAAAAATATTTGGAGAACTTTTAGTTTCGTCGAAAAATTCAGCTGGGATCCCCCTCGGGGATATGCCAAAAAATTAATTCAGTGAGAATACGGTTTTTATTATTTACCCACCTGCCATTTTGAGATTGAATAGCATTAGAAAAGTCCAGACGTCGTTTTTCACAGTCAGAGTGAGATTTTAATCGATGTCATTGTTTCACAAATCTCTGAGAGGGACTCCAACTAAATTTTTCGGCGAAAATAAAGTTTTCCAAATATTTTTAAAAACATATACATCCACTCAATTTTGTATGCTGATTCCAAATATGCCATTTACTTTGATCAAAAATCTATTACGGTGACAAAAACCAGTCCAATATGAGTCAAACATGCATGTGATGAGATGTTCCTAAAAAACAACCTGGATCTCCGTACTTTTAATTAACTTGCAAAATTTTTTAATTGTTACCTCCAACCATTTTCGCTTATGTTTCGTCTAACTAGAGTATCAAAAGCGCGAGAAAAAAATTTTCCCACAAAGTGGTAGAAACCCGGCGGATTCACCCTACTATGATTATAAAAAAAAATGAAGCACATAGTCTCGACGTTGATTGATCGTAAGTTCCGGATTGAACAAAATGATTAATTACAAAATATCGAGCGTAAGAAAAAGTGCGTGATGTTTACAAAGAAACAATATTCCGACAATACTTATGGTATTTATTGCAGACACATAGTGAGCTCATAGATTTTTCTCTTGTGTCCATTCTCAATCATATCAATGCGGAATAAATAGCTGTTTTGTTGCGCTAGGTTGAATAAGTACGTAATTTGTTATATATAAAAAAATTATTTCCAAATTTTTCATAAGTCGGTTCTATCAACAATCGATGGTAATGTTTTTCATCATAAATAAAGAACTGATCTACAAACAGGTAAATACCGATAAAACACAAAGTTATACTTCTAAATAGAGTGAATCAACTACCCATGTAGCCGATAATGGATAAATAATGGAAAAATGACCCATTATTTTCCATTATTTGAAAAAATACATGACCTAATACATTATAATTAATTATTTTTTGACTTTTCAATGCATTGCAATACATTATTCCAAATAATGGTGAAAATGAAGGATAATGCCTAAGTTTTCAATGCATTACAATGCATTATTATCCAATGCATTTCAATGCATTATTTCTAATAATGTGAAAATGGTTTGAGCAGCAGTAAAATTTCAATGCATTACAATGCATTATCAGATATAATGTAGAAATTGAGAATAATGCATTATTTAGAGTAATATTTTTAAGCTAGAGAATTCACCATTTTCGTAAAAGAGATATTGAAAAAGGGATTTGACAGGTAAATGTTTGATTTAACCCAGCTTTCTCTGTGTCAGGCGCTTTTCAATAATAAGAGTCGCGCAAGTTAAAGAACTAATAAAAACTGTAACCTGAGTTACAGCGCTCAGAGTATTTTTCGAATCCTTCTTTTCGTGATAATGGAAATCTAATCGTATTTTCAGAAATCACTAGGGTATTCAAGTAAACTTACACTATTGAATACTTCACTCTAAAAAAAATCGGTACTCTGCCGAACCTTAACAGTTCCGCATTTCTCCATCGAACGATTTTAAGTTCTGTAGAGTGAAAAACGTTCCGTGGTCTCCTTTCAGAACTACCCAGGTCGAGCAATCCGACAGTAGACACCTATCGGAACCCATCCGATCCGACTGGAATCCAATACGATTTTATCGGATCCTGTCAGATCTTACAGAATTATCGTTGGATTCCGGGTCGAGGAATTGATGTCGGATCCTCAGTGTCGGATTCCTATGAATTCCAAGGAAAAACCGTTGTATGTCATCGGAAGTTCATAGGATTCCGACACTGAGGATCCGACATCGATTCCTCGATCCGGAATCCGATAGAATTGTATCGGATTGTAGGATATTTCCAGGTTCCTAGCGGATCCAATGTCGGATCAGTCGACCTAGGTATTTTAAGTTCAGAGATTTCATCAGGTTTCTCAATTTTGCACCTGAACTCTTCGAAGGTTTCGTAATATGCCCACGGAACCATTGCTGGTTCCCTAAACTGTCAAAAGGTTTGGAATATTTTCTGGAAAACAATTGCTGGCTTCGTAGAACATTCGAGGTTTTCGTACTTTTTGAGCTGAACGATTCCCACTTTATTATCCATGTCAAAGTTTCGAATATTTTGTATCAAACCACGGAAAGTTTCGTAGACAATCTCGAGGTTTAGAATCCTTTCCACAAACCGACTGATATTTTTCTTCACGATCCTAACTTTTCGTATTACTTCTAAGGAACTTTCTCACACTTTCTGGTGACGTTTAAGGTTTTGTCGGATACTAACCAAACTAGCTTTCGTTTCATAGACTATCTCAAGGTTTCATAGTTTTTCCATTTAATTTTTCACAAGTTTATTCTCTATGTCAAACTTTCTAAAGCTTATCGGGGTCGTTGAGCCCAAATCTGTGATCAGTTTTTGTATCCGAGCTTTCATGGCTGAGAAAATCCGTCGATCAGGAGTCCAAATTTCACAAGGTAGACTTTTTATTTCAACTCTGATCTCAATTCTGTGGTAAGTTTGATGCGATGAAAGAGAATAATTTTTTTCTTTGCTTTTGATTCATGCATATAGAAGGTTTTAGGTCAATTTTATTTCATAAAATAACAGAAATATGTTCTGTTGAATTATAGAAGGCCTCAAAGAGGCAACCTCAGGTGAGGTTGATCTTGTATAATTTAATATATTTGATTTGTTCTTCGTTCTAGGTTGATGCTTATACGTAGTTTTAGGTAAGTTCCCTCTTTGCAAATCGAAGAATTATTCGTTTTTGTAATTCTAGGTCACGATAGAGATGATGTTTTAGGTAAGTCTGATTTTAAGTAATAATAAATTTTAGCTAATTTGTTTATTTTAGATTGTTTCAAGTAAAGGAATAGTGAAGTAAGTTTGATCTTATAAAATTATTATACTTATTCGTTTCTCTATTTTAGGTTGTTTCAATTATGGAAATCAGGGGTGGAGTTGGCTTTAACCGTCTGGTGCGGTTCGCGGTGTGCACATTATTCGAGTATTTCTCAAAACCCGAGTACGGTATACATCAAATGAATCAACAGTAAGATGAAATTGTCTATAAAATGATTTTCCTTGATGAGAAAATTACTCTATCGACTATTTCATCTTACTTTGGATTCATTTGATGTATATTATACTCGGGTTTTGAGAAATACTCGAATAGTGTGCATACCGCGGGCGGCAGCAGAGGGTTAAATGTAATTTTTGATTCGAGAGACAATTTGGAAGAAGACTTAGTGCAAATAGTTTTGTACGGACCTTTTTCGGGTACGAGACCTTTTTTGAATGATTTTTAAAAGGTTTTGTACGAAACCTCACTTTTACAAAACCAAAAAAGGATCTTACCGTGTGCCGAGGATAAGATCCTTTTTAGGTTCTGTAAAAAAAGACATTTTTTTAGAGTATTGAGTCAACATCTGATTAGGTATATCAGATTACCCTTTCAGTTTACAAAATATTTCCCCTGGCAAGCCTAGGAGTTTCCGAGTTTACTCAATCGCGACAATGTGTACTAACGAACCGAAATCCGATCTCGAGTTTCTATTTGATGCAAAATAGGCTACTAGAGCTTTGAATATTTTTAGAATATTCTGTAGAATGAAAGAGGAAGAAGAAGAAGAAGAATACCCTGCCTTTCGGCTACCTTGCGGTGTGGGGTGTTTGTCCGAGGACAATTTCAAGGGC
>OENM01000784.1:10019-53776 GCA_900239745.1 Rotaria magnacalcarata
GGAAGAGCCGGAAAAATCTCCGGTTCCCACAGGAAAACACCGGAAATCAACGGAACGTGGAGGCAGTATTCCGGCCAGAAAATTTTCAGACATTTTCCGGATGACTTCCGGCCGGTTCCTGTGGGAAAGAACAGGAATTCGCTGGTATTCGCCGGAAAAAGTCCAAAAATTTTGCGGCGGGAATACTGCTTCCACGTTCCGGTGTTTTCCTGTGGGAACCGGTTCGTACTCATCGACCTGGGGCTAGAACCACACCCACACCCTGCGGCCTGGAGTTGCCCTTTCGGAAGGGATCCGAGCATAAAGTTGAGTCCGACAGAGGTGCTTCCGATGGATCGCATCAAATTCTTTTTGAGAACTTGCATGCGAGCGTTGAAAAAGTGATAAGAACGAATCGCGATGGGTTTTTCGGAGAAACCTGGGATTTCGCAGCATGCTTTAGCAATTTTTCAGGCAATGGTAGCATGGAAGCGAAATGAAAACTAGTCCATTGGATAGAGAAAGTCGAGCTCTATCTTGGTCTGCTCTTCGTTCAATTTGGTCGGATGAATTGGCGAATCACGACGGTTCTTCGGAGAAACCGCGGATTTCCTGGATTGTTTAGCAAATTTCTAGGCAATGGAATTCAGGAAATGAACCTAAAGCTAATCCATTCGATAGAGCAACTCGAGTTCTATCTGGGATGAAGTTTTGAGATCTTGGTCTGATGAATTGGCGAATCGTGACAAGTTCTTGTCAAAAACTAGGTTTTTTGTGGTCTATTTTGCCGTATTTTCGGTTTTTCTCAATGATGGGTAGGTCTTGGGAAAAAACTAAATAGTGCATTCGATAGAGCTCGTCGAGATCTATTTTGACCCAATGTTCGTTCAATTTGGTCTGATGAATTGGCGGATCGTATTGGAAAATACGCGAATCCTGACCTAAGATATCCTACGTGAATCCAATTGGACTTCCTCGGTTAGTAGGATGTTTTAGGATCCGATAGCATCCGTCGTCGGATCAGTCGACCTGGGTAGTACACACCATTTTGAAGAGAATTGGCTGATAAAGTTCAAGTTTAATAAAAGACGGACTTCTCTTATAGAATTGCTTTTTACCATTGCTTTATTGGTTTTTATTTTTGTTACTCCCGAAGATGGATGTTTTTATATTAGCATGAAATTGATATATATATATATATAAATCTCCTCTTGTCAGGGAAAATAGCAACAAATTGAAAACTAAAGCATGCTGATCCATATGTATTTTTTGTACTTCTATAAAAAAAATTTTATCTTTTACAGTTCTAAATTAAGATGTTCTACTTTCTAAATGATAAATAGTATTATTGAACCTCCACAACTATCTCCGAAGTAACAATAAACTAATGAATGAAAATATAACATGAATTGATATGGGGTTTTATCTTCAGTATGGCTGATTATGTGCGGCATCTATGATAGCATAGTGCTCATTTAGAAACTGTTTTCTAATGAAAATATTTGATAATTTTAATTGAATTTAAATGAAACACTGTTTGTATCGATATTTTATCGCGAAATCGATCATTTTCCCAACAGATCATTGCATTGGTGAAGTCTTAAGGTCTTTTCGATCTCAAGATGGCTGCCTGTATGGGGTAGAAAAAATAAGACGACAAATCCATTTTTTCTATACACAACGATTGTTTTTTATCAATATTTCTTGTCATTTCTTCTAGAGTATTTTAAAATTCACAACAAAATATATCATTATCAATGCTCCGAGTAGCTCGTTTGCCACATTCACAGACAGGAGCATTGAATTTATTAATCAATAAGCGATGGCAAAAAACAACTGCTACATCTGGTACAGGTACAACTGCTGCTGCAAAAACAACTACGGATGCACCTAAAACTGAATACACGACTACTAATACAGCATCACCAATAAAACCGCCAGCCACTTCAACCAAACCTTCATTAAATGTACCGATCGATCGAACGACTACTACAAATAAAGTATCATCATCATCTATTCCTCATTATACACCAAAAGCAGGACCACCACCAACATTTTCAGCACCATCTAGTGGTAAAACTGGCGGTGGGGGTGGACGTACAACGGTAAAAGCACTTATTTACGGTGTTACTCTTGGTCTTGCTGCTACAGTTGTCTATGCTGAATATGAAAATGGCCCGTTTCGTCATCAGCTCGAATCAACCATTCCATATAGTTCAACAGTTTTTACTAGTATTGATCAATTTATTGATCCTATTTTCGGTCGCCAAAAATCTTTAACAACAGAAGTACCAGAAACGGTACCTGATTTAGCCTTTGTAAAAGAGAAAGCTTCTGACGTAGAAAAACCGAAAAAAGTCGTTGAACAAACTAAACAAACTGTTAATACTGTCTTGGAAAAGTTACCCGAGAAAACGAAAATTCAAAAGACTGGCGCACAAGTTAAAGATGCTATAGATCATGCAGCTGATCAGGTATAAATTCTGTTTTATTGAACAAAGCATAAAATCTAAAAAGAAAAAATTTTACTTGTTCGTTACTAGGTTAAAGGTGCTGTAAATAATGTTCGCGATGCTTTGCCCGATACAACAACATTGAAAAAGAAAATAACACATGCTAAAGAGCAAGTTGAAGAAAGCGCTCATGCAGTAAAAGAAACTATCAAAGATGCTTTACCATCAACTAAAGATCAATTAGGTAAACCATCAGAGAAAGTTGCCGATCCTGTATTCCTAGAAGAAGCTGGCGAAGTATTAGCACTAACTCAAGAGAAATATAAACAGTAAGTTTTATTTTAATTCAGTATTATTTTTTATTTAAAAATCAGAACGAATTTTTGTCTGAATATTTATGAAATAGCTTACATGTGTCTTTCACAATATACATATCTATTTTTAGGCTTGAAGATGAAATCGCTAAATTATATTCACCTTTATCAAAACAAATCGATGATGCTGTAAAAGCTGCACGTGAACATGTTTCACATATGAAAACTATCATTGACAATCCAACTGTATCTACATCTGACCATGAAACATGGAAACAAGCTGAACATTTACAAGAGCAAGCTAAACATGCATATGAGAAAGTAACTGAAGCTGTACGCGAATGGAAAAATAAATTAGAGGAATTTATAACAGTAAGCAGTGGTGAAATGCATCCTCATCAAAAGAAACTTGATGAAAAATTTCAAGAATTACAAAAACAATATACAACATCAAATTTTGTAAAAAATTTTCGTACATATATTGATGAAGCAACAAAATCATTTCAAAAAGAAATAGAAACCATGTTTCCAAGTTTAGCTGGAAAAAATCCATCACAATTAACACAAGAAGATTTACAAGCATTATTACTTCATGCGCATCGTCGTGTAGTTAAACTTCAACATGATATTGCACGTCTGCGTATAAATGAATCTGATTCAGTTAAAGCAGCTGTTGATGTAGCACGTGCTGAACTCGATCGTCTTGTTGAACAACGTGCTCAAGAACGTGTCGCAAACACAACTGAACAATTAACTGAAGAATTAAAGTTATACGAAAAAAATCTTCGTCAACAATTCGATGAACAATTGAGACATGAAATAGTCCTACAACATCAAGCATTAACACAATATTTAGCTGATGTTCTATCTCGACAATATCAAGAATGGGCCAATGAATATGAACGACAATTAGAAAATGAATCAATTAAAATAAATATAAATTTGCAAAATCAATTAAGATCAACATTAGATCGTTTATATGCCATCGAACAAGCGATTGAAGCTAATTATGATAGTCAACAACGTGGTAGACAAGCACAACAGTTATGGATTCAAGCGCAAAATATTCTCAATCAAATTGTGCAAGGTACAACAACTGAAAATGATCTTGATATCGTATCAAAAATAGTGCCCAATGAGAGATTTGTTCAAGTACTTGTTAATGAATTACGAAGTGATGATATACCAAGCACAAACGAAAAAGTCCTTCGTGAACGTTTCGCACATGTGAATAAATTATGTCGTCGTTTAGCATTAATCGATAATGAACATAATTCATTATGGAATTATTTTCTATCTTACTTGCAAAGTTTATTAATTGTACGACAACGGGATGATTCAATATTGGTTGATGATGCTGTTGATCTTAATCAATTAAATACATTTACTATATTAAATTATGTTCAATCTTATTTAGACCAAAATCAATGGTATAATGCATTACGTTTAATGCAACTATTAACTGGTGAACCACGTAATGTAGCAGAATCATGGATTAATGATGCACGAAATTACCTAGCAAAAAAACAAACATCGGAATTACTTGAAGCTTATTCGAATTCAATCGGACTTGGTACACTTCCAAGAACGGCTTAGACAAAATTACAATTAAATCATGCACCCATTTTTTTTTTGTTTGTTTTCCTTGTCTTTTTCTACATCATAGACCGCGTATAATTTACTGTACTTAGAAAAAAGAAGAAAGAAACAAAGAACGATAAACGAACGTTTATAAATTAGATTTTAATTCTTTTTTTTTCTTTATTTTAGCTAGTAAATGATGAATCGAGCGGTTTTTAAACTGCTTTCTTCTTCTTCTCGTATTATACCGAGAATTTATGCATCATCAACGACTCCAACAACAGGCCATCATGGGTCGGGAAACGTCCATCATCAAGATGATCATGGCCATGGTCATGGTCATCATGAACCAGAATTGAGAAAAACGCAAGAATGGCGTCACCATTCAGGAATTCAATCGAAATATCAAAACCAAGCGGAAGATCCGAGTATAGCTTTCACGCAAGGTAAAATAAATTATTTCTATTACTATTGATTTCAAGAGAATAAAAATATACACATTTTAAATTAAAAGTTTGGAGAATTATATTTTTCTATTGTGACATAGAAATATTAGAAATTCTTCCGTCAAGTAAAAAAGTTAACTAATCGGATGAGTTCTACTGAGCAAAGTGTTTCAAGTTGAGTAATGTTCTATTTCAATAAATTCAAAACATTTCATTTAACTAATTACTGAAATCTAATATTTGATCTAAAAACGAAAATTAGAAATTATACTTTTTCATTTTTTAGAACGAGCAAATCATCATGATTATCGTCCTGCTTTCGGGCAAGTTGCTCTCACTGTACCATATCGAACACAAGCGCATCTTTATGAAATGTGGTTTTATCATGCTGCTTTAGTATTTTCTATTTGGCTTTGGTGGTATGTTTCATGGCGTTTTTTGAAAGAGCCAAGTTGGTTTTTTGGCCATGCTCATTTTCCTGACATGTCGAAATTCACTGATGCAGAATTGGGTATTCCACCCGATGAAATGGATTAAAGAAAAAACACACTGTACTACAGTTGTTATTTTTCTTGTCTGAAAAGTTTCTTTTTTGAAAATTATGTCGTTCTTTCTCTTTTGTATTTTTCCCTTCTCCTTCTTGGTTCACGACAAATGGTACGATTTTGTTTTTCTCCTTCTTTTCATCCAATCTAACTGCTTTAGCATTGCTGGATTTTCGATTACAAAATAAGAAAAAAACGAGTCAACAAATTTTCAGCTATAGTATTAAAAATTAGTCTAGTTGATTTAAACGATGGAACATAGGTTCGAATCCCCATCATTGCCATTTGAACGAAATCAAGCTTGTTACGCGTGCATACCCGATGATGAGAAAACGTCATATATCTGAATACTTCTTGATTATCAAAATCGATTAGTCTTCCTGAGGATATTGCCGCACTTTATTTATTTTAATCTATCACAATAGAATAGTAAAATGAAAGGAATTTTTTCAGGCAAAAGTTAATTTTTCCTTTCAGATTTGAAATAACATTTTCATGGCTCAACAAGTTGGTCGATCGGCAGCAGCCGCATCACGTTATGTTGGTGCAAAAGTTGAGTGGTCCCGTCTATTGAAATTAAGCGGTGCCAATACAACAACTGTTTCGAATCTTCAAGCTAAATGGAGTCAAGCTGCTATTAAGTAATTTAAGAAGTTTATAAAACTTTTGACTTTCACAATTGATTCTTCACGATTATTTCTCTTTCAGAATGAATGCTTTAACAGACACTTTACCTAAAATTGATTTCGAACATTACCGAAAAATGGTATCAGATCCATCACTTGTTGATAAACTTCAAAAAGAAGTATAAATAAAATTTCAAACAAGGCATTTCTATGAGTATCTATTTTTAGTATGAAAATGCCCACATTGCCTATCCAATAGATACGGCTAATCGTTTCAAAGAACTTGATGAATATGCTAAAAGTGAAGTAAGGAACAAAAAATTTATTCATTAGTTTCCATAGAATTTCCATGATGATCTATATAGGAAAAACGTGCGCAAGAATTTATTAAATTAGCTGAAGGCGAAGTAGAAGCTTTACATAAAGAATTCAATCGATGGGACAATGTACCACCAGCCGACGAAGTTACTTATGAATTAGGTATGTTCATATGGCGTTTCGGTTTGAAATAAATAAATCTGTTTTCCTATGTTTTAGCTTCATTTTACATGCCTGAAGCTGTCTATCCTCGTGTTTGGAACACCGATGAATTCGATAAATTAAAAGATATTCAATTCTTACCTTACGAAAAACGAGATTCATTACGTTGGTGGGTTGAACAAGGTGGTGAATTGTTGCCACACAAACATGAATGGGTTGCTCCAGAAGAAGCCACTGATCCTATTGATGCTGCTCCAAGACCGAAAAAGCAAATTGCTGAACATGGGCATGGTGACGCTAAAAAACTCAGTGCCAAACACTAAATGAATCCTATTAATTTGCGTTCCTTATCTTTTTCTTTCTTTTTCTTTGCTCTATTAGGATACAGCCCAAATAAAATGTCTATACGAGAACAAGACAAAAGTTTAGTTGAATCGCAGTTGAAAAAAAATGAAAAACCTATGTGTTCACTTTTATATAAGACAGTTTAGAGACTTTATTTAGTGTTCTTTTTGATTCAAATAAACTAAATTTTCTTGTGATACTCATAGATTTTATCTTGGGCAATAAATTTAAATTCACAAACGAAAATTTTCAAACTTAGAAACAAAATCAGAAAAATTACTAACTCATGGATTGGTATTCGAAGAATGGCATAAATTTCCTTGAGTTGGGCCGCTATGGCTGAATGGTTAAGACGTTTGACATATACCCACAAGATATCTGTTCGAACCTCGGCTTCATCAGTCATAGAATGACCCTGGACAAGTCACTAACGGCTAATTTTGTCTCGGTTGTTCACCCATCCGATAATAAACTGACTACATTGTTGACATACATTATAGCACTAGTGGCTAGTATGTGGTTAGTCAGTATGCACGGGGAGCTTAAGTGATTAAGCGAGAGGAACTCTGAGTCAGGCCGGCCTTCTGTCCAGAGCTGCATTTAGCAATAGATGTAGGAAAAAATCGGGCCTATTGAAACTGTCCTCGGACAGCACCTCACACCGCAAGGTAGCCGAAAGGTAGGGTATCTTCTTCTTCTTCTTCTTCCTTGAATTGTCAATAGTGTCTCATTTGGATAACACCATAAACGGATATATTGCGGGTATTACTAAAACAACTCACAAGTAAATCATTGATAATTATCATTTTGAGCATCAATAATCGTTAAAAAAAACATAACAATAAAAAAGCTCATTCGTATGTAGAGTTGCATCGCTTTATGCGCATATATACTTTTTATTTGATGATTATCACATTTTATAACACATTCTAATGTCTTTTTAAAAGTAAGTGAAACAATTACTACTGTTGTACCGAAGGTCTTCGATTGATACGAGCAAGTGCATAAAGTTGAATAGTTCAATAGACTGAAATAATGATGCGAAAGAATTTCAACAAAATATTTAATATAAATTCACCGTTATCATCCGGAGTTTGTTGTACTCCGATTACAGAAAGCATTTCCAAGGACAGTCATCATTTATTTAATTAAAATCGTGTATATGTTATTATTAGAATTGCACTGCATAATGTCAAATCACGGATAGGCAGCGAAGGCGATCGAATAGATGCGACTGAAGCTGAAATGCTTTAAATTATTACTATTTGAACTGCACATTTTGGTGCAAGCGACATTACAAGTCACGATAATAAATAAAAACTATCATTCGGTTGCAGCAGATGCGTATCATTGATCACTATAAAATTCAACTGAATAAACAATACTTCCTTCTCTTACTGCTTTATTTTATTCTAACACCTTCCGGAATAGAGAAAGAAAATTGTCGCAATCAACTTTCGATAAGAATTATGCAATCCTTTTTCGAATAGATTCTGAGAACTAACTGATACTTCTATTAATATGAATGCTATTTGAACTAGGTATAAAATGAAAACTTGTCTTGTTTCAATTGAGCACATGTTTCGATTGTGTTTACGGATGGAGCTAAGAAATAATAGAGCCATTACAAAGTTGAAGAATTTTTACCGAAAACGAATAGCTTTATATCGAAATAAAAATTCTTTAAAAACCTCAACGTCAAAGTTCTACTTCGTCATCGATTTTCTATTTTTTTTTGATCGAAAGTCAGCATTCACAGTAAAGAATTTTTTAAATACAATTCATGTATACATTGCATGCGCATAAGACAGGAAGTCATTAGGCGACATTGAAAATTGATATGCTTAAATACATAGAATCACACTGGTCATTACATTTTATATTTATTTGAGCGATATCTGATTGTGAATATATGTGACTAGTAATCAAAGACGTTCGTGCACTCTATTTTGAATGATCGAATAAGAAATCATGAATTGTTCGTCTGTACATGATTGCTTTTTCGAACGCACACACATTTCAACAAGTCTCTCTTCATCGTTATGACTTTAGTGGAAATTGAAAAAGAGACATCTTGAGTGTTTGTAATTTCTTCTTTTGTTGAAAATATAGTTTTTTTTTGTTCATCCTTACATATCAATCGACAGAGTTTGCATGCTAATAGACACACGAGGAATAATTTACATCAAACACAAGAAAGAACGCGATAGATTTTATGATTACACAAAAACTAAAAGAAAAAATGACCATTAAAAGACATATGTTACAATGAACAGATATATATAGACTTTTTATTTGTTCACGCGAGACATGTACAACACTAGAAATGAATTGTTATTTTAGATGAAAGCTATACGATAAGATATCTAGTTGATTTTATTGAAATTTTTAAAAATAAAAAAAAATATAGATACTGTCAATTTTGAGTTTGTCATAATTTAATATCAATATTGAACATGAATGATTGTAACAAAAAAGACTGTGGTGGTGCTGACTGTGTACATATGTCTGCACAAATGTACTTAATAAAACAGTGATTCAAACGAGAGAATATCTTCAATTATCTCGATGTAATCTTTAAAAATATGTTACTCGGTAGTCAATGAATGTTGACTAAATAAATAAATTTGGCAGCAAAGCTATCGTTTGTATATATGTGTATGCGTATAGAATTTGCACATTTGTTAAAAGTTGATCTATTTGTCTTATATTACAATGACAATGATTACTCTAAGGCAGTATCAATCACATTCGGGAATCATTAGTATTGAGCATGTCATCTCTGTTGTGCATCAATAGCAAATCTTTGCTCTTCTAATATTACCAATCGTATGTCTCGTCGACTTCATTTTATACATTCATTCATCCATACATATATACACGATGATTTATATTCTGTTTCTAAATGTATGCATCCGGACTAAGCACAATGATGAACAAGTGAAATCACGTGCGAGATAATATAACATGACAGACAATTGCCCATCTTTTATACTTCAGCTTGACCATACCAATATGTCACCTCAAGAAGTGAAAGATCTCATATCCGAAACTTTCCATACGATTCATTTAATTTAAAGAATCCTCACACGTTTCACCTCGTGCCTATAAGGCAGATGGTCTCATTTAAAGCAATTAAAACTTATGCGTAATGTGTCATTGTGTTAAATCCATTAAGAGCAGGAGAAGAAGAAGAAGACGAAGAAGAAAAAAGAACGAATAAATCTACCGACACTATTCATTTACTCTATGAAAAAAACACATGTTAACAATTACAATAAGCACGTTCATTTATAAACGCATGCATATATCTGCACAATATCAGGTAAATCAAAGTATCGTCATGCATTTTCAGTTATTATTTTTATGACAAAAAAAATGTTGTAATAGTATGTACCTTTTAAACATCAGAAAATAATTGTTATAATGAATGGTAGCATCTGTTGTCAACATTAATGCAAAAAGAAAAGTTAAAAAAAAATCAATAGTGCCATTTGAACTTCTTCCATTGATGGGAGTAAAGAGTTCTTCAATGATTGAAACTTGTAAAGTGATGTAAATGTGCATATAGTGTATGTACATGAATATGTATGCTTATGTCAATCAGTTACTTGTCTATCACATATGCACATTCAAAGAAGACGCAGGAATAGAAAGGAAACCTTTTTTTATTTGTTGTGCTCTTCGCATCATCAGAGAGAACGACGAAAAAGAAAAACCTAAGAAAAAAAATCAATTATTGAACATAAAGCAGAATGATTGACACAATGAACGATAAGAAAGATAAACGTACACATCGAATATATCTTGATTACTTCTTGATGCTTTTTTTTTATTTTAGAGATCATCCACGACATTTAAAGATACCAAACAACAAATCAATATGAAAAGGTTTGTAGATTAGACTAGTCACGAATCATGTTGGTGACATTTTTGTTCTTTCTTTCTATTTATATTCTTAGATGATAGTTGTCAATCGTTTATATTGATTGAGTCATGTGGAATAATCGATCATGTTATCACAATTTTTTATCGCTTTTCTATTAATTTTTACTCTATGCAATACTACTATTCAATTTGAATGTGAATACAATTCAACGACTTATCCGGTAAGAGAAAAATATATCAATAAATAAATAAATAAATAATCCTCTAATTTTTTTTTCATTCCTTCTAATTGTTTTTATTTATTTAAGATTGATGCCGAATGGACATTATTTGATTCTTGTCAAACATGTAAATGTTTATCGAATAAAATTATTATTTGTCGAAATCGAACATGTCAAATGCCAACAGACTGTCCCATGGTAAAATTAATTAGAAATTAAATAAATAGAATTACCAAAAGAAAAAAAGCATTTTTCTCTTCTAGAGTGAACAATTAACACTACAAGCAGGTAGTTGCTGTCCAAAATGTTCTCCTATTCGACGATCTTGCCTCTATGAAAATACTGCAATACTTGTATGTTATCAATTAATTCTTCTATTTGAACTAATGACTCTTCGACTTTTTGTTAAATAGCATAATACTGTGTTCTATCCCAAATCGTGTCTTCAATGTCGTTGTCGAGACGGTCAACTGTTTTGTGATGATATTTGCCGCCAATCAATCTTACAAAGTATTTAGTTAGAGGATTAGAAATCTTTTCTTTTCTAGGACAGAATTCAAAATTTTATTTCATTGAACAAATCTATTGTTATTCTTGCTTGTTGAAATATGACATATCTAGTATCAGCGGTCTACGTGTATATATATATGTACTTCGCTAATGGCATCAGTTGTATATATTTATCATACAAAAACTATTTACTTAGAAAAACAGAAAAATATTGACAGCTATTAGTAATGTCGAACTACTTCACTAGATATTAGTGAACTATTATATTGATGAGTACCTATTCACATCGTGAGAGTGTTTATCCTACCAACAGTATACTGCACATATTGAATAGTGCATTGATTGTGTTTTTAAATAAGTAGGTTGAATGGAAAAACTTGAAAGAAATCGTTTTGTATTTTTGTCTTAATAATATTTATTGAAATGAAACTTATTTTTCTCTTCCGTTAATTCAACAGACAAATGTTCATTTGATAATGAACTGTATGAAATAAATAAAATTTGGTCGCCCTTACCATGCGTCATATGTCAATGTAGAGAGATATCAACAAATCAAAATTTATCTTCTGTTTGTTACATTAAACAATGTCCTACAATAAACAATTGTCTTGGAGTATGACTAATTAAATTCTTTAATCTTATTAATTTTTTTAATTTAGTCTCTTGAATTTATTCCTGGTCAATGTTGTCCAGTATGTCAAACGAAAATTTGTCGTGATACCAATGGTGTTATTTATCAAGTAAAATTTATTGATTTACTTTAAAAAATATGATGGCTTTACTTTTTTCTTTGTGCTACGAAGAATGGTGATGTCTGGACAAAAGATAACATTTGTGTACATTGTACGTGTAGAGATGGCTCGATTGTATGTTCAGAAGAGATTTGTCCAAACTTACAATGTAGAGCGGTATGTAAATCTAATGTAGAACTCTCTGAAGAAAAAAAAGTTTATATTGACTTATTTAGAATGAAAAAGTGATTCGTTTGCCAAATAGTTGTTGTGCAATATGTAGCAATCGACATGTATGCCGATTTTATGGTAATAATGGTTATCAGGTCTATTATGAATATGATATTTGGTATACATCAGCATGTCAATATTGTACATGTCGACGACATAATCGTATTGTATGTAAAAGTATTCAATGTGAACATCAATTTTGTCTTGAGGATGAAATTCAAGAATCAAAATCCGATAGTTGTTGTGTATCATGTCGAAAAGCGCAACAATGCGATATAAATGGTCATATCATTAAAGTATATAATAAAACCTAAAGCAAACTAATTTTCTTATGTTATCTTTTCATTAAAAGGAAGGATCCTATCAGCACATTGATAATTGTACCATATGTACATGTACATTAGAACGTCAACCGGAATGCTATTCGAATTGTAAACAAAATGGTTATGTCGCTATTTCATTACCAACATCAGGTCTACATCGCAATCATACAATTACAGTTACTGATAGTTTAGCAACGATCATAGCTTGTATGTTTGTTTATTATGTTGCTGTTTTATGTCAAATTTTCATTTTCTATCTTAATCTAGATTCAAAATCTGGAACAATTGTACCTTCGTCACAGAGTCATTCTTTACTATTTCAATTTTCTTCGTCTATAACAACAAAATCGAATGCTGCTGTTCTATTAGGTATTATTCATAATTCAACTGGTCAAATATCGTATCGTCTGATTCTTATTGATTTCGATTCAACTCTGAACAATACAAAACATAATCAAAGTCTTTCAGATGAATTACGTCTTTGGATGCCAATAACAGTATCTACTCAACGACCAATCAGATCATCCATTACATTAATTGAAGAAGATAAAAATTATGATCAAATTATTTTAATTTTGCTTATTATTTTATTGTCATTTATTTGTTTTGTATTAGTTCTAATCATCGTTTTCTTATGTTATCGACGACAGCAAAAATCCATTGAAACTGGAATTTATCAAAATAATTTTAAACGAGAAAATTCTTCAGTATCAATAGTGGAAAAATTTCATGCACCTGATTTAACAACGAAAGTGACACTTCTCACACATTTTCATATATCGGATGATGATCTAGGAACTGATGTGTAAATTTCTTTTATTGTTTATTGATTGTTGTTGTTGTTTTCATTAAAAAAAATCATTAAAAAGTGAAACAAAAAAAAATATTATAGAATTGAAGAACTTAAAGTTTATTGTCTGTCGATGAGCGATTCCAAGGCTGGAATTTGTTCTGGTAAATTTTTACGTTGACGTGTTTCAGTTACGATTAGTCCACATTTTGTATTCAATTCCAATGGTTCACCAGGTAGTAGTGCCCAATGATCGAATTGACATTGAGGAAATGCTGTACCGCCTGTTGAATGACGTAATTCCTCTGTAAAACCAAATGATTCATTAACAGGCAAAAAGGCTTTAATGCGCGATAATGTTGTGCCACTTAATTCTTCTTCTTCACTTATTTGACCACGACGTTTATTCAATGTAGCATAGACTCTGCCGATCATACGTGTTGGACATTCAATATCGACAAGAAATATGGGTTCAAGTAAACGAGGTGCAGCCATATGTAAACTTGCTAAGAGACATCGACGAATAGCCGGTATAAGTTGATCAGGTCGACGATGAGCTAGAGAATAGAAATAAATAAATAGATTTTGATTTCAACAAGATAAATTCATCATACCAGCATCTCGATGAATTTCAGCATCAAGTAATTCAATACGGGCACCGCGCAGATTTTCCGAAGCTAGAACACCTTCTTGACTAGTCCATTGAAAAGCAGCGACGACTGCATCTTGAATAGTTCCCAAGCCATCAACACTTCTTGTTCCATCAACGAGCATATTCGGTCCATTATCATATGGACCAAATGCCCAGATTTTCTTGGTTGCTGCTAAATCCCAACCGAATTCTTCGACTAATATTTTTGATCGCTCCTTTGGATCTTGTTTCGATGATATACGACCTGATTCAATAGCTTCAGCTAAACCTGGTTCTAGCGGAGATGCACGCATGAAAAATTTATTATGCTTATTTGTTGTTTTTGTAAAAGCTATTTGTCGTGATTCGGCAGTAATTGTTTCACGATAAGTTACAATAGGTGTTGCTACTTTCAATGGACAGCGTGCATGTGTTTTTTCTAGATCAGCCAAACATATTTCTAAATGTAGTTCACCGGCAGCAGCAATAACATGTTGTCCATTTTCATTTAATACTTGCACAAGTGAATCGGCTTGAACTAATTTCTTAAGGCCTTCGACAAGTTTAGCATGATCAGTTGGATCTTTTGCATCAACAGCAACACGTACAACTGGGCTAACCGAAAATTTCATTACACGAAAATTATGTGCATCAGGACTTGTTGTTATTGTTGCTGTTTTTACTAAACATTTATCGATACCGCTTAACGCGACAACATTACCAGCTGGCACGCTGTTCATTGGCATACAACGATCGCCAACCATAACACCAACACTTGTTATATTCTTAATTTGTAAATCACTTGTTGAACCGGGTCGATAATCGGGACCAAGAACACGTACATTGGTACCAGACACAACTGTACCAGAAAAAATTCGACCAAAACAAAGAAAACGTGATCCATCTTGAGCGGGAATTTTCTTACTAATGTAAATCATTACTTCACCATTGGGATCACAAGCTTTCATAGAACATGCTGCTTGATCATCTTGCGGTCCTTCATATAAATGTTTAATACGATAGACTTGTGCTTGTACAGGTGATGGAAGATGAAGAACAATTAAATGTAACATAGCTTCACCAGCTGGTAGCCAACGTTTCATGACATTGGCCGTTATTTTTTTAGCATCAAGAACAGAAGCATCAAGTTTATCGGCAGATAATTTAATGTCAATTTTCGATAATAATTTTTGAACTTCATCCATATTCAATTCAGCACATGCATTAAGAATTTGATAGAGTGGTTGAAGAATAAACTGATTGAAGCCACGTTTAGCATCATCAATCGTTCTTGATTGTTCATATGAAACCCATTTTTTATTTTCCGATGAATAATAAGATTCACCCCATAAACGATTCAAATATTTATCTTTCGATACTTTTGCTTTTTCAGCAATGAATGTTGCAAATTGATTTAATGTAAACGCCCAGCCTTGTTTACCAGATGCAAATGCGACATTGCCCAATATTGGATTGAAATGCTCATCCGAATAAGTTGAATCATCAGTACTTCGATAGGTTGCTATTAAAGCATTGCATCTAGCGACAATACCTGATAATTTTTGGTAAAGTTCTTCAGCTTCCAATTTTTGTTCTAGTATACACCGATCAACTTTATTTATGACTAATGTTAATTGTACACGTTCAGACAGAGCTTGACGAAGAACAGTTTCAGTTTGTACAGATACACCTGAGACAGCATCGACTACAAGTAGTGCGCCATCAGTAACACGTAGCGCAGCAGTGACTTCTGATGAGAAGTCAACATGACCAGGAGAATCAATGAGATTGACTAGAAATCCATTATTATCCCGTTTGAGATCACCTGTTCGAAATAGGAATATTTTTTTTTTATAGATAACTCAAATGTATTCTAGTTATACTAACCAAGAATTTGATCATCTAATTCGTAGTACATACTAACAGATGATGATTTAATTGTAATTCCTTTTTCTTGTTCGGCCTCCAATGAATCAGTAAATCGCCGTTGACCAGCTTGTTGTTCGGTAATAATACCAGCTTTATACACTAAAGCATCAGTCAATGTTGATTTACCATGATCAACATGTGCTATAACACACATGTTACGAATGTTATGCGACTTGGACATAGTCGCGGCTACAGCTTCGCTTCGTTGTCTTGCCATAGTAGACAGTTAGATTGTGATATTAGATAGACGATCAAAGAAATAGATAGAATGAACTACTACCTTCGTATTAGCATAGAATGTGAATATGAAGAAACAACGTGCAGTCACGGCACCTTTTATACTGTGTGTGTGTGAGTGCGTAATTGAGCAAGTACGCTTTCTCTTGCATAGAAAAAGTAATTGCGAAAGTATATTTCTGCTTGCACCTAAACGTTATTGCGAAATAACTTGAGAATGTAATGTCGCAATACTCACTAGTGACTCTAAAAATAGCAAAAGTAAATATACGAAGAATCCTTTGCATTCATCTGAATGAATCAATATTATCAGTGTGAAGCTAGCACGACGGAGCTAGCACGATGAAACAGAGATTCGACTATAAGTCTCCTCAGAAGTATTGCCGGCCCATAAAAACCAGACTACTCGACGCAGAATTTAATTCTGGATCGGATGGTGATACTTTTATTCCCCGGCAATACTTNAAGTATTGCCGGGGAATAAAAGTATCACCATCCGATCCAGAATTAAATTCTGCGTCGAATGGTCTGGTTTTTATGGACCGGCAATACTTCTGAGAAGACTTATAGTTGAATCTCTGTTTCATCGTGCTAGCTCCGTCGTGCTAGCTTCACACTGATATCAATATTAAGTATGACGTGTGAATGTACATATAAATATTTATTTTATGTTGACTCATTTCTTATAAATGTCTCTCAGATGTATTTACAGTGTTATTTCCTTTGTCAAAAGTTAAATAGAATCGACAATACGATTGATTCACTATTCTAGAAAAAACAATAGCTTTGCAAGATTCAACTGGAAATAATAAAGTATCACTTGTATTTTACTGTACTAATTGATTTATAGGACACTGGAATGGAACAGAATATCTCTGCGTAATAATGATCCATTAAATTTTGATTTTAAACTTCTCTGTCATCGTAGCAATAAATCTATTTTATTATAAAACATTGCAGCCACCATGGTTGAGTGGATATGTTATTCGACACATTACCGTCGTCTGTAAAAGAAAAAAAACCAATAGAACCTGACTGGTTGCGGACCCTTTAGCGCCGGCCCCAACGAGCGATAAGCCTATGGAAGATATTATTATTATAAATTATTACAGATCTACAGTAGCTTCATCGGTTGAAAAAAAATCTATCAGAAAAAGAAGTTTACTGTAGTGTGCATATTCGAGACTAAAATTATATGAGAATTAAGATGAACATGGTTCTTGAAATTTATTGCTGCTTTTGGACTACGAAATAAAAAGCATTGAATGAAAAATTGAAATTGAAATGGTCTATAAACACTCCGTCTAATCAAGAAAATGATGCTTCCCCCTAATGGATTATTTCAATAGTAGTAGATTTTCGAACTATTCATGTTATTTACCATTTTATACCAATACCAATAAATTATTTACTTGACTACTACTGACGTGTCATTATCACGAGTAGAATAGATTCGAAAGTTTTCCTTTCGTCATTAGATGAAATCGAGATGCATCCAGTATTCTGAAAAGCATTTGTTTTTGTCAAAAGTGAATATTAATAAATCTTCTTTTGTAATGGTCTTTCTGTCTGAAAAGTTCCTTCGCTTGATAGCTTTACAGATTAGCGAAGCATACCTTTTCTCGTCAGCTGTTAATTGTTCAGAAGCTTCTTTTTGGAGTATCGCTGTTTTTACATCCTGGTTGCCAATTTCAAAATTGATAGAACATCAAAATTAAAGAAACTCAAGGGGGAAACGCGGATTTTTGGGATTGTCAATCCATGAAAAATCCGAAAAAAATCCCAAATTCACCAGCAATATCCTCTTCTAAATGAAAGAATTTCGAGCTGAAATTTTTATCATATGTAGGCCTCGTGATCCTTAGAATATCCTAAACGTTTCAGCGCAAGCGGATGTTTTCTTCTGAAGATAATGCGATTGCAAAAAAACCCTCATATTTCCAAGGGCGAAACGGCGGATTTTCGGGATTGCCAATCCATGAACAATCCGAAAAAATCCAGGAATCCAAAAAAAATCCGCAATCCGCCGTTTCCCCCTTGAAGAAACTTCTTCCATTATCGATTTCAACTTAGAAAACAATCATTGATTCGTAAGAAATATAATCCGAATTTATTTTCTTACTAACATACTTTCATTAGTTTAGTAGCTGTAGGAAAATTCATTAAAATTAAATTTTACACTTCATTAATTTATATATCTAAATGCGCAGTCTTGTTTTTGCAAGTAACACAGCTAACGCCCGATCATTGAAAATGATGAGTCATGGCAGAAAAGAGAAAACTAACATGTTGGTAGACGCATATATTACACAACTGGTTGTAACCAATGTATTATTACGTTTTAAAGAAATTGTATGAAAAAGGGTTTTTGGTACGGAATAAAATTAGCAAATATTCAATTAGCTTTGAAAAATAATTATAATTTTTATTTTAAGTAATATATGAGATTACGAAAAAAAAACATCCGATAAATGACTTTGACATTAGAATCAACTTTTTCACAAACAAAATCAGATACTCGAGGTTATTCATGTAAAAAATCTAACTACGTAAAGTGAACAAAAAAAAATATCAAGGTCAACATTAAAATTATTAATTGATAGAAAATCGTTAAAAAATAACAAAAAGAAACTTGTGATTATTAAAACATTTCCTATGACGCTTTGTTTGTTTTATTCTTTAATTTTTCTTTTTCATATTGTGCTGTTTTTGTTCTCCTCTATCAAAAGAAATATACTGTATGCATGATTAAAATATAAATAAGAAAATCTTTTACATGAAATAATTCTTAAATCCCAATTTCATTCCTTCGATAGTTGAGTTTAATTTCGACAGATTATCTTGTACGTCTCTCACATTATCCGCCGCTTCATTTAAATCTTCACTGTTACCTGCCTTAGTTTCTTTTTGTGTACTCGATGAGTCTGATCCTTTCTTAAATCTGCAAAATAAAATTGTTTTACATACAATACTTCGTTGGTTTACATCAAAATTTACTTCTGAGATGCAGCTTTTAATATTTTTACTTCATTAAGAGCATATGTATACGTTGAAGCCCCTTCAAACTCTCGCCATTCTTCTAGCAGATCTTTATTAATCGCAATTATTTCTACAAGAACGATAAAAATATTATTATTATTATTGCCGTGGTTGAGTTGATCATTCTTACTGAATGTTTTAGCAGATCGGTCTGCTGATCCGTGAAAAAATTCTCGTCGTATAAAGAAGACCAACATACGAGACAAATAATAAATATTATAAATAAGACTTATTGGTGGCATGAATGGCGAACGTGTGAAATATTCACGTGTGAATAAGTATTGTTGCGAATGCCATACAGTTCTTGCATCTTCATTAACTTCATCGAATCGTTTGCTATTACGATAGAAAATAGATTAATATTCGAAAAGAAACGATGCAGTTCATTTTACTTAAACATGGCTATAAGTAAGTTAACTAATAGGATATTCACAAAAATCATATGAATAGCAAGTAATACTTGATCTGCAGTAGCCCATGCAGTACCAGAATTATCTTTGTAAGGGTGTAAGAAAACAATCTATAGAGTACAATCGATACTTTGAAATGTACATACTATCTAGATCCGTTCGCTCATCACCAAAGTCTCCATACATTAAATAGTAAACGGGATATAAAACATTTCGAAAAATAGCTCTGCCACTAAAACTGGTATCAGGAGAACCAGTTGTAAGTGTAACATTGTTTCCTTGCGGATAATAAACCATTGAACGAGATGCAACACCATAGCCAATCATAACAACTGCAATTATAATCAGAAAAAATGACAGATCCTTGAGCTATAAAAACAACAAATATGAATCAAAGATAGTCTATGTATGAATTTTTTTAATACCATTTTTGTAATGGCTACAAGATGCGGTCCCATAGACGGTATGACAATAATAAATGATAAGCAACGTAACCACCAGATTTCTACATCGATAGCCATCACGACTCTAAATCGTAAAAGTTTCGCGAAAATTAAATCTTTTATTAGAAAAAATAGAATACACATAAATAAAGTGTAGAACTGCTTTCATTCCGTTGTCGAAATTTCTGTAGAACGACTCATCAAAAAGTTTTGAAATTTTAAACGTAGTTCCGAGAAATTTAGCTAGAAACTATTTTCAAGTATATTGGACATTATTACAGATGATTATTTTTGCCGATTCTTTTCATTTTTATCCTTTTAGTAAAAATATTCCGCAGCATCAAAAGTACTCGCAACGTTTTTAATAAAACCTTGTTGGAAACGCTTCATAAAAACTACCAGAATTATACTTTGATAGAACAAACGAGAGATATTCATCTCTGGTACACATGCTAAAAGTCAAGTAATCTGCAGTTTTCCTGTTTCTATATCTAGTCAATTAATTCGAGCGTTTCTGGTTTTTGTTAACTTTTAAAAGCAAATTTTTGAATCTTGAAATATACTAAGTAGATAAACACTTCTATTGATTATACAATTGATAAGGAAATAATGCAAAAATGTTGGTTCACGAACTGACATGTTTCGTTAACATTTCTAAAGGAAATAATTTTAATTATAACAAGATTCTTTCAACTCAAGTAATTTTCCTGAATTTTCAACATTAAAATGAGACAATAAATAATAAAACTAGTTAACTGAACAAACCTAGCAGCAATAAAATCCTCTTCGGTGCCTGCATTTGTAAATCGTAGAATCAATCCGATGTAGAATAGAATAAACCCTATCATAGTCATTGGCTTGAAAAAATCACGAAAACAACTTTTCGCTTGGCCGATAAGTTGCAAGTTATCTTGAGTCAAAAACTGAAATCAGAACAAAACAATCAATAGAAAAGAATTCTAACTAAATATATCATACATACATAATGAGTTTCTTCTATGAGCATAGATGAAACAAGAATAATTGTTAATATTTCCGTCCAATGAATCGATGGATAATCACTTGTGGGTGGCGAAAATTTGAACAGAAGAACATACGAGAAGAGTAGTAGAAAAAAGATATAACTCATCTAAAATGATTTAATTATTATATGTTCGTTTGTATTGTTGAAGAAATAGATACATACCAAATGATAAGAAAATTTAACCGCCAAACATAGATGAAAATTGAAAAAATTATGTAGATAACGATTGATTGATAGTTTCATTTTTATATAGCGAGGATATTCAAGTGGATATGGATCAAAAAACGTTATGCCACGCTTTTCCGCGCTGAAAAGAACATAAGAATAATAATCATTTATACGTCAAATGTTTTTTTTTTATGTATTATATACATACATTCGTCTAGAAGTTTGACCAAATTGTGCTCCCTAGCAAAGATAATCATAAGGTTTAATATTTGAAGTAAAAAAAGTCATGTCTATCTCGTTGCTTGATTAATATCAAGACATACTAACGGGTGTCCCAGAAAGACTGGCACTCTCAGTATTTTACTGATATCTCTATCAATTCGTACTCGTTTGGACTCAATATTTTTTTCAATGGATTCGTCTTCAAATTCTCTACAAAATAGCATGCTTTTTATTTATTTAAATAACATCCATCATTTTTCAAGACACGCTACAAACGAATAGTCCAAGATGAACAACTTTGTAAAATAACATCTTGCCGAATTTCTTTAACTGTACGTTTCAGTTCTTCGATAAGGGTGGTTTTTGATATCACTGTCTTCCAGTTGATAGCTCTTGCAAATTCGTCCCATATAGAATAGTCCACTGGATTTAGATCTGGACTATTAGGTGGCCAATGATCTTTATCAATGAATGATGGAAATTTATCCTGACACCACTTTTGTGTTAGGTAATGGACATGAGGTTTCGCACCATCCTGTTGAAATATCCAGTGTTCTCCGAAGATCTTACTTCCAAATTCTAGTGCTACTGGTAGAACATTCTGGATATATACTTTGTGATCTACTGTTCCTTGGTCGAAAATGACCAAGAGTGTTACTCCTTTAGAGCAAACACCCAACCAGGCCATCACCTTTTTAGGGAACTTCTGTTTCATTTTGATGCCACCTTTTTCGTTTGCTTCATCAAGACTAGCCGCCCAAATACGCTGGTTTTGGGAATTATATATGCGGTCGACATCGAACATTTTTTCATCTGAAAATAAAATTCGCATCGTGTCTTCTTTTCGAAAATTATTATACACCCAGTTTGCAAATTTCTTTCGCTTGTCCTTTTGGTTTTTGGTGAGCTTTGGTTCAATTACTATGTTGTAGGCGTTGAGTTCCAAATCTTCCCTGAGAATTCGATGGGCACTTGATTTGGATATGTTGTAGTCTATGCTCAAACTTCGTGCAGATACCAACTTGTGTTGATCGAGCTTGTGCTTGACTTTTTGAATAGTTTTACTCGTTCGAGCAAGACGCGGAGACCCTGGTGACGTTGATAGCTGGATAGAGCCGGTGTCACGGATCATTTTGCACCACCTATTTACAGTACGCAATCCCACAAACCATTCAGATCNGGCCCGGTCCACTGTTGCACCGCAAAGAACGAGCCCGGTTCACCGTACCGACCGGGGCCCGGTACACCGGTCTGAAGCGATGAGACAGTGAACGATTAATCGTCACCGTTGCATCCTTACTTTCTACTTAGAATCTTCTGAGTATCAGTAAGCCGCTTCGAGCACCGCTAAACCTGAGCTTCCACCAGTTACTTTTTGGTCGATCTAACCGATTGACCGGCACATCGATGAACCGGGGCCCGGTCCACCAGTGCACCACTCTTACCGGGGCCCGATCTCAAGCGGTGAAACGGTGACGGTGGAACGGTTTTTGATCGTCACGGTTGCATCCCTAATAGCGAAGACGATACACTTCTGAGCGAAACGCGAATTATAGATTTTTATAGAGGATCGTAAGACGAGTCTTACAAAAAAAAGTTAAACCTTAACGAATTAGAATTGAGGAAGATGTCAGTAAAATACTGAGAGTGCCATTCTTTCTGGGACACCCGTTAGTTTCTCCGGAGAGCCCTCAAAACAAAACTATTGAAACTCTTATAATAATTTTATAATTCAAAATATTTTTATTGTCAATGATCTTCCTAATATTTTTATTTTTCTAGTTATAATCGCAATTAAGAAATTTAGCGATCCATTAATTTCTGAATTACGGCTATTTTTAAAATTCTTATAATAGTATTTTTATTTTTGAATGATCGATGAGCATTCTCACTTAAATTCGTTTGTATAAATAAAAAATCTTTCCTACCTTTTCGTTCTCTCGATACCGAACCAATGGAGACGCCAGAAAACCCAAGGAAAAGATTCCAAACATCAAGGCCACATAACTGAGATTATCGGTTTTTTTCTTATTGATTTTATCAAACCAAATACAATGCATCGCTTGAGCAGAAGATGGTCGCGCAATAAACTTTTCATCTCTTGCATCGGAAGCAACCTTCAGATAAATATTAAATATTAGTTTTTTGCTGCAAATAGAATAAACTTATCAAACATACTTGTAGACACGTAACATATCCATAGAGTTCATTTTGTTGTACAACAAGTTGACAAGCCCGATCTGGATCTTCCTGATTGCATTCATCGAGACAATCAATTGCATATTTTTCAAAATACTTAATATTTGCTTCATATTCGTCTTTTGTTGTTCCATAAATTGTTTTTGCATAATATTCTTTTAAAATTTTTGTTGCAATCAATGCAGGACATATTCGATATTTCACAAAGCATAAAAAGACTTTAGCCATATCAATGCGATTCATAAGTATAGCCCATAAAAATAAATCCCGCATTATGTATTTACTTGCTTTTTCTGCTTGTGCCGCAGTGGTTGAAGTCATTCGACTCTCAACGTCTTTACTATTATTACGATGTTTTTGTTCATGGCGTTGGGTCAATCCCCATTTAATTCTATGGTCCTGTTCTTCGTCTTCTGTATTGAAATACAAATCATACATATAATCACCGATAATGTCTCTAAGAACACTGTTGAGTTTCTTAACGGTAACGACGCATGTACGATCATCTTGCTCACTAACGTCAATAAAGTATTTCAAATGAGTTTCTGGTTTACCATTCTATGTAAAATAAACCATATATTATATATACTTCGAATAAAATACAACATTTTCGTGTCAATATCATACCGTGATTAGGTCATTTGTATAAAGTGTATCAATAAATGTTTTATAACGTCGATTTTGACGTGAAGCGAATGTCTTCGAAAAGAATACATCAGCTGGATTAAGGCCTAATTTAAGAAATTCATAGACGAATGTTGGTAAATTGTGTGTTAAAGCATGTATAAAATATTTGTTTCGGTCCTAAGAACAGAGACCAACAATAAAGATTTAAGAAAAGTAATCAATAGGTAATACTTGGATGTTGTCTAATGAGTTTTGAAAAACGAACTCTTTGGCTACATAAATACAATTCCAACCCATTGCCAAATCCAGAAGTGCGCTTCGTTCTACAAGTGAAAAAGAAAATTTAGTTGGTAAAACTAAATTCATTATTATGACACTTACCATCTATGCCTTTTTTATTGGTTTTGTCTTTTGGTGATTTGTTATATGCTTAACATATGGAGAAAAAAGAAATAAGAGAAAAATACAAAAAGATATGAAAATAATTAGGACTTACCTTTACAAATACTTTCAAAAATTGTTTCTGATAAATCATTGTCTGAATCCAGATTATATACTGTTATTTGAGAGCGAAGACCTGGTTGTAGACAAAACATAACTTGATCAAGTGTGTCTAATAATTTTGTATCAGGCTCTTGTTTTTCGGCTTTTTTCTTATTAGAATCATCATCACGGTATAACAGATTTCTTAAATCTTCTCGCATTTCATTTTCATATTTATGAAATAGTTCACGAAGTCTTAAAATGAGAAATACAGATAATGATAGAAGAAATATATATATCTTCAAAATTCTCTACTTTTTTTTCGATAAATCAAGATGAAGGTCAGCATGTACATCAACTCTATAACGATTCAATGATTGATTCAAGCAAATATTCTTGAAATTGTCTTTTTTTTACCTATTTTTCGATTTTTGCTGTGTTTTGGTTTCGATAGGTTCTTGTGACAGTAGATTTGTACCTAATTCATCAATTCCATACACCTCTTCAGCATATTTAGGATCAGTTTCTACATTTTTAGCATACGAAAACCAACGACTCAAGAAATCGGCCGCACGGCCACTACCCTATATGAAAAATGTATGGGTAAATAAGCCTAAAAAGATAGTATTACTCATTTATAATTCATACATTAATAATAACAACTGGAATATTATTTTTTAAATCGTAATATATATTTGCTATTGTATCAAGACCACCTTCAACTACAATGGTGACAGCAGGAGCTAAATATAGATAGAAAATATGATTTCTATGTATTTGAAATCATTTAGATTAAATATCTACATACTTTGAGCTTTACTTTGTTTCTTTTGAATCGGTTTCTTTGCTATGTAACTGCATAACTTTGTTCGAAAATCTTTTGAATTAAAATATCGATATCTTCCATCGTCCAACATCAGGTAATGCGTATGATTCATTTCAAGATGACATTCTCCACGTCTTATTATATCATGTGAGTTTTCGTCTTCATCTGAATCGTCAGATCGGTTTATTCTTCTCTGTAAAAAAAAGAAGAAAAAAATACGTATATACAATTGTAACTATTTTTTGTACAGTAATCTATTAAACCTTGTTTTTCGCATTGTTCTTTATGGTTGTTAATTTATGGACATTTTTTACACTGCCCCATTTACAAATACCGATTGCAATCATTTTAGAATCATTGTTTCTTAATCGAACTTTTTCAAGTGCTTGTCCAACCAGTTGAACAATACCGACCTGATATCCATTTGTAACTATCCATGAATCTATCAAAATAATACAACATAATATTTGGTCTTTTTGTTTGTTACATTTCTAAATATTTACTAGCTTTTTCAGCAACACTAACAATACCCTTAATAAAGTTTGATTCAAGACGATCGGTTAATTTAAAAAACTTTGCACCACCAATAATCGATATAATTAATTTAGGTTCTGGCAGTTTCCAGAGCTCAAAAAGAAGTTTTTCAACTTTCTTGAGTTCTGTCTCTATATCAAGATGTGCAAACTAAATTAATATTTAAAAAAAGTTGTTATATAAATCGAATCCTGTGAAGTTTCATACCCAAGCATCGTTTGCGAGTCGCCCGTAGTGTGCTGGCAGTAGATCGGTGCGGATCGCACTCTCCCATTTCTTTGCATCATGTGGTGCTCTGTCTCTATGGCGACTTCGTTTTCTTTTACATTTACAAGTATCTCCATCAACTCTATCAAATGCAGAAGAAAGAAATATTCATTAGGATAAAATATGAAAAAGAAACAAACTCTGCTGGACAAAATGTTTGACAAACTGGATATTTAATACCGAGTTTGTCGAAATCCTCCTTGGAAAAGTCGATTTCTGCCTAGAAAAAAGGTTTCAAATTTAAGAAATCTAATCGGATTTATCAAACGATAATTTATCCGCACTTGAGATTGAACAGAACGAGTGCCAGACACCATTTACACCAAATATTATTACTGAATTGCTGTGTCGTCAGCAAACTTTGAAATTATTATACTCTTTCTCGTCTACTGTTTTTTCTAATATTTATGTTCGAGATTTATGTAGTAACCGTCCACATTAAATTTGCATTGTCGTAGCAACGAGAAACAAGAGAGAATAACTCATAAACTAAGAAGAGTAAAAAAACAGTGAAAAGAAACTGCTTGGTTGTGATTGCGTGTTCTATTATAAACATTACTTTTTTTTATGCAGCAACTTTCAAATGAAGCTTGAAGTTTCCTTCAAGAACAAAGAAAGAAAAAAATATCTCGAGAAAGAAGAAAAAATACGGTAAGCATATTGATTCTACATTGATCTATCACGATGAACTGCGTTGCTTATAAAAATCAGTAGCTTATTGAGCACATAATTTACAAAAAAAACATGACGCATAATACAGTCGCCAATAAATCAAGGTAAAATTTATTCGTTTACAATTTGTTTTTTAAATTTAAATCATATGAAGTCTAGATTACTTGCTGATTTGTTTTTAATTTAATCTAGTTCGCACGCGTACAAAGTTATTATCATTTGAATTGTTAAATATCGATCATAGAATTATTTTCGATTGTAGAAAGATGATGAATTATGGAACGAGCTCGATATTAAGTTTCATATTGACCCGCACGAATTTGAAGATAATCGAATTCATGGTATCATCCAAATCGAACCTGAAGCAGCTCAAAAAACCATTGGAAAACTGAAAGTAAGTGTTTCTTTTACCTAATAGATACTAATAGCTTGAGTTTATGACTAAATCATTGAATCACAACCAAAGTAAATATATAGTTTTTGATCGCTTTCTATTTTAAACATTAGGAATCTAAAAAAACGACATGATTTGTTTTTGTTTTCTTTATAGTTGATCGTTAATGATTGTAGCGAACATGAATTTGATAGTAAATGTAAATGTATAACGGCATCTGGTTTTGATGTAACGAAAAATGAGAGCACGTCGCTCCATATTGAAGCAGTGCGCAAAGATAACCCAACAATAAGCAAACTGTCTAATAAACATGTATGTTATATTTAGAGTTCGACTTGATTTTTACGAAGTGGCTCGGAGAATATTTTTTGGAGCCATGAAAATTGTGTTTCACTGCTTATAGTTTTAGTAATATTTTGTTTGATTTATAAATAATTATTAGACTCTTTCAATGATCGGTAAATTTTCTTCGTTCCTACCAATTATAAACTTAGAATGGAAGTCTTCACACGCCAATCTTATTGTTAAATGGTATCGTCCTGATGGTTTGAAAGTTAAACAATATGTTATTGTGTTGGACGACAAGGAAGTATATTTTGTAAGTCTATTGATTGAATAAATGACAGAAACAATTTTCCATATTCATATATTAATTTATAATTTAGATGCGTAAGCCATTAGAAAAAAACCTATATGGAGTTTCTATCGATAGTTTCATACCTAAAGAAGAGCCTGTTCAGCACACTATTAACGTGAAGGCAATACTTGAGAGTAAATGATCTTGTTTTATTACTATTGGATTAATATTTGTTTATTTTTGAAGACGATGAGCACGTACAACTATCAGCTCCGCTTAGCTTTACTGTGCCTGCTAAGGGGCGTGGAAAAAATGTGCAAATTATACAAGTCTCTCAAGAAAAACATGAACATAATGATTTAACAAGTTTGTTTTATTTTTATTTTTATAACTATTCATTCATATTTAATGATTTCAATTATTCTTAGAATTTAATTCTGAGGATAAAAGCACGAGAAAACAAGCACAACAGACGTCAACGCCAAAAGTGGCTAAGCACCCAGCAAAAACACCAGAAGTCTCTACACCATTACAAAATCAGACTGAACAGAACCGAAGTTTTGAAAAAGAGCCGATAATACTTTCCTGTGGCTGTGACGTACCACACAACCGTTTTCCTGGAATAGACCATTATTTTGAGACAAATATCAAGAAACCATCAATATTGTCGCTTTCTCAAAAACAACCAACACACAATCCTAAGGAAACCAACGTTCAAGATCGAAGAAATAAAACTTCTAATAAAACAAACATCGATGATGATAATATACGCTCTACAAACAAAGAGAACAATAATCATGATGATGATGATGATGTAGTTACAAATATTTCTGATGCATGAAAATGAACTTTATAAAAAAAATAGTTTTATTTTGTAACGAAACTAAGAGAAAAAAGAATAATACATATGATATCTGTATTTTTTTAATTATTTTAATCACAGATTGATTTTAACATAATCATTTTAATGGTGGTTGATAACTCGTGAACATCTTCGGTCATTTACATTATGTAGATAAATAATATTCAAACAAAACTTTGAAGTGAATTCTATACTAATAAACGACTCAAATAAAAGAATGATACTGCAAGTGGCTCATTGTATTTATATTTTACTACGTAATTTAGATAGATCTAGCTATTGTTTTGTTCTCTTTTACAATAATGGAAGGAAAGCGATCACGCAAAGACATAAAATAAAGCAAAACAATGAAGTAAGCTTTACATTCTGAAAATGTTGTTTATTATTTTTGATTTATAATGCGATTTAATTGCAACGTTTTTATATCTATTGAAACCATGATCGAGAGCCCTGTTGCAGTTTGAGTGCGCAGATTTGCCTAGAGAAAAGGATACAAAGCGAAAATTAGAACCGTTCTTATGTGATTATCTCGCGTAATAACTCAAATCTTCGTCAAAGAAACAAATCTGCAAAGTTTTCGACGAGATCTGAGGATCCAAAAAAAACTGAAACCGAATCGTTTTGCAATAGTGAGTAAGATAAAGAAAAGAGTAAAATTATTTTATGTCTGGTTCTACGATTATTGGTTTTAGAAAAAGTTGAATTTAGTCGTAATAGGTCAGAATCATTTGAGGAAACTATTGCGTCCGATAGAAAAGCATGAAAAATCGATGGAATATAGAAACAGTATTCGTGTTGAAGAGTTGTTAGGTAATTAAAGTCATATTCTGCGGAAAATAACAGCAAGTTACCGTGAAAATTCTTAGACTTTCTGTCCGGAATGTTGTCCCTTGTTCTCCTGATTTCTGATGTTTTTCTACTAAGGCAATTGCCCTCTGTTTCTCGACTTAGATTTTAGAATAGAAATTTTGTTTTTTATTGATCTAAATATATCCCCGACATGTCATCCCAGGCCAAAGAGTCCGGTCTGGAAACGGCCGGTTCCGGGTAGTTCCGTAGATTTTGTGGTAGTAGTATTCCGGTTGGAAAATTTTCGGATTTTTTCCGGTGCTTCCAATCAATTCCTGCCGGAAAGCGCCGGAACTTGACAGGAATCCGCCAGAAAAGTCCGACCGGACTTTTTTTACCGGAATACTGCTTCCGTCAAGGGGGAAAATGCGGACTTCGTATTCCCTGGATTTTTCGGATTTTCTTCGGATCTCGGGATTTTCTGGATCCCATCATACTCAAAATTCCAAACGTTTTTTTCTAGATTACCTACATTTTTGAAGATGCGCATCGTACCTCCAAGTTCTCTTCCTCTTACTTCATGAAGCTGTGATGATATTCATTCTTTTACAAATAGAAAACTTTTTAGCCATTATAATATAAGTCTTAAAAAATCGCCTCTAGAGATAACTACTGAAATAACAAACACAGAATAGACTCTACATTTCATTTTGCTGTATTGATGAAAGAGAAATGAAAAGTAAGAACACTGACATCAACTGTCATAATTTGTAGCATCTCCTCAGCGATAAGATTCGTTTTATTAAACAAACTGATTGGTGAACTTGTCTCATTTAATCAGATTATGAGTGAACTATTTCATGTGCAAAGTGCAAGCAAACTATTTATTCACATATTATCTCTTTAGATCCATTAAAGTTTGAAGTAAATTGATGATAAATAGCAAGACAATACAGTTGCACACGAAATTGATTTCTCAAACTCTTGAGAAAAGCAATACCTCCACACTTTCATATGTAGATGAAGTGCTTTGTTTTGCCTATGTCAACATAATTTACATTGAATTTAACGTTGTAGTGTTCTTTGCCATCATATGAATTTATCTTGAGTTCTATCTCATGAATTCTTCATAGATTTCTTTCTATTCATAATTACACCTTAAGTCATATTTCATAGAAATAGTTTTTCTCGTTTTAGAAGAGAATAGCGAAGTGTATAACTAGGAACGATCAGTTATCGTTATCGCAAAATCTCATCATTAAATAATAATCACCAAGAATACTTATACACAAACCCCGGTCGAAGAAAAAGATCAGTAAACGGTAGTATACGATACAAATACGGCCCGTTTTACGTGCCGTATTTTCCCCGTATAACAGGGGCAGTAATACGGCCGTATGTTCTATAGAATACGATAATATTACGCCGGATTTACGAGGTTTTACGGCTGATATACGGTGTCCGTGTATGGCCGTAATACTGCCCCTGTTAAAACGCCTTAATACAGCTTAAAACGGTCGTTTTACGACGGGATACGATGCAAAAACGACCGCTTACGGTAATGTTACGCCGGTTTACGGTGGTCCGTTTTGATTCACCTGGGAAAGATGTTAATGAAATCGTTGATAATGCCGATGGATCAATCGCGATGTACAGGTACCGTCATTTTCTTTCATGGAAAACAGTAGCTTTTCCACCACCAGTCAGTGTTAAACGCTTCCACATCTGGGTTACTGAATGATGCGATAATCAACAACTCCATCTAACTGTGAGTTTTCAGTTCTTGTAAAAAAACTTGGAGGCCTATATGAATGTACAAAACGTGTGAAACATTCATCTTATTTTGAAATCTTCCTATCTGCTGAATGAGTTACTCTTTTATACGAAGCTCTTGTGTTTCTGATATCCATTAGATTATCAGAGTTCAATAAAATTATTAGTCGGTGTCTTTTTATCAGCAAACGAACATAAAGAATATTGTAGTAGACACAATCGATCTTTTCACTTTGATAAGTATCTGTATATAGCTTTGGAGTAATGGATATTCTCAACGGAAGAGCCTGCATTGATAGTTCAAGACTTCATTAGAGAAAAGAATGTTCAACTAGTCTTGTGCACTCTTTCTTTACCGCATCTATTTTAAAGAAATAGAATAAAATCAGTAGCAATGTGATTAAAGAAATAAAAATAGACGAAAAACTGGAAATCTAATCAATTATTATCGAAATTAATCGTAATGATCGGTGAAACTTTAATTTTTTTTCGGTTATCGTTTATTAAAATGGACTAGCAATCGAGTTTTATCATTTGTTTTTTTTTTATCTCGCAGCATCTGATTTTTACTCTAATCAGAAATATTTATTTAATATTATAATTGATTCACCGTTGAACTGACACGAAGCGATCGACGAATATAGTGGATAAATCTGATTGTTTTGGTTTTACGTACTTCATATAAGGAAGGAAAACATGAATCCTGCCAGTTTTACATTCGTTGGACTTACATATACTACCCATTTAACTGTCTATATCATTTTGTTTGCGATTTTAAATCTTTGCCATTGCTGCTAGAATCAGAAATCTGAGTAGTTTATAACGCTTGTCAAAAAAGGTGCTCTTTGTTTTTACCTTTGCGATACATTTAGTGACACTGTCTCTGTGTTAGATTTTCAAGAATACAATTCATTTTGTACATATTGATACCCTATTCATAATGAAATGATTTTCAAAGTTTCGAGCAGCATGAGAACGATTCTTAATTTCATTGTGCTTCATAAAACCTCATAACGCACTTCCAACATAGCTGTACTATTTTGGGATCCCCTCCCAGGCCGAGAAATCCCACACCAAATCCGATAGGAACATGATAGTATCCTACCATCCGACAGAATCTTATAGAATTCCGAGTTGAGGAATTGACGTCGGAACCACTGGTCGGAACTCATTGAACATCCGATGACATCCAACGGTGTTTCTTTGGAATTCATAGGAATCCGACACTGAGGATCCAACTTCGAATCCAAAATCCGGCGATAGTTCTGTAGGGTCCGACAAAATCTGATAAGATCCTACTGGATGCGAGTGGGATCGGATGGGTTCCGATTGGTTCCCATTGTTGAATTGCTCGACCTGGGCAGTGGATTTCTGGGACTTTGATCGGGTCTCTGAGATCCTCATCGAATTTCTTGGAATTGGGGATCCACTTCCCCTGCCCCCCCCCCTTGGGCTCCTTGTTCCAGCGATTTCCCGTGCTTGGAGAAAATGTTTTCTCTGTAAATATCAAATATATTTCTAAAAGAAAAAATTAAAAACTTCTAATTTCTACAAAAACGCTCAGATGTCGTTGCAAACTATGACGGACCCAGATGAATGAATCCGACAACGGATCTTATCGAATCCTATGGGATCCAACTCCCCGACAGAATCCCTGGACACGGACCTATTGTCGGTTCCGACGGAAAAAATCATTTTCTTATTCACGATCAAATGAGTATTTTGAATCATCAGAGCGTAAGGGTGATTCGTTAGAGTTGGACTCCGTTAAAATCCAACATCGGATCCAATTGGATCCAATATCAAGGATCCGACTGTAGGTGTATGTCCATGTCCAGGAATCCCATAAGATTTCGTCGGTTCTATTGAAACACATATGGTATTCGGTATATTCACTGTCTGACCCTTGTCTGAATCTGATAGGATCGTACTGTTGGAATGATTCTCCTGGGCACACTATACATTAATAATGGCTCATTATTATTATTTCCTTAATACGGTTCTGAAATATTTTAATTATGCAGACATTACAGTAATTCATTGTTGTCGTGTTTTATTTTTGAGTCAATATTTTAATCCTTTAAAAACAATTATTAAAATCGAGTTGAAAAAATAATCATTGTCAGGTCTCGTGCTTGAACTGATAGAAAAATAAAATAAAACTTCAATACAAAAAAAAGTTTGTATAAAAACAAATTCGATAAGATTTACATCGAAGATTCATGTCGAATAAATATTATAACAGTTAGATAAAATAAATAGTAATTTAATTTTGTGGACATGATCGAACAGAATGTTAATTGGCATTTTAACTATCCTTTTCCTAATAATTAGAAAAAAAAAGTTTTATTTTTTAATTTTAAATCAGATAAAAGAAGTATTTTACTGCAATTGCAACTTCCAATTGCCCATTCATTTCGTCAATAATGACGTTCAATTTTGCCAAATCCTTCTGTACTTGTTTAAGAGCATTCAGAGCATTACTTGAGTCAACATCAGATTTTACTACATCTTCCGTTTTATCTTTACTATCGAAATCTGATCTATTTTTCGATCTAAATTTATTCGAATATTAGTATAAGACATAAAAATAACATTATGTTACTTCGTAGATTCCGTTAACATTGCTTTTACTTCCTCGTGAGCGTATTCATTTGTTGATGATTCTTCAAAATCATACCATGTTTTAATAATATTTGCCTTCGTAGGAATAATTTCTACAAATATTCAATTAATAAACATTCAAAAGAAATGTTTTATTCTTACTATATACTCTCGGACGAAAGTTTGTTTCTTTTTTCAAACATGTTCGTTTTACCCAACGGATGAACACATAAACCAAATAATAAATATCATAAATAAGACTGATTGGTGGCATGAATGGCGAACGTATGAAATATTCACGTGTGAATAAGTATCGTTGTGTAAACCATATATTTTTAGTATCGTCATAAACTTCATCGAATCGTTTGCTATTAAAATAGAAAATAAATTAATATTCGAAAAGAAAAAATACACATCCTTGTACCTAAACATGGCTATAAGTAAGTTAGTTAATAGAATATTCACAAAAATCATATGAATAGCAAGTAACACATGATTTGCTATCGACCATCCAGCATCAGGCTGACCTTTGTAACAGTACAACAAAAAATATATACAGTGCAATCAATACTTTAAAATATACATACTATCTAGATTAGTTCGCTCGTTGCCAAATTGTGTGTGTAGTAAATAGTAAACAGGATATAAAATATTAGCAAAAACAGCTTTGCCACCAAAACTAGTATCGATCGGATTACCATTATCTGTAACACCGTTCGCTTTCGGATAATAAGTCATTGAACGAGATGCAACACCATAGCCAATCATAACAATCGCAATTATAATCAGAAAAAATGACAGATCCTTGAGCTATAAAAACAATAAACATAAATAAAATAATTCGATCTCTGCATAAATTTTTTAAATACCATTTTCGTAATAGCTACAATCTGCGGCCCAAGAAATGGCAATATGATGATAAATGATAGAGAACGAAGCCACCAAAGTTCAACGTCAATAGCCATTACAATTCTAATAAAAATGTTTGTAAATGTCTTTTCATATACTTGCATTACTTAAGAAATATCTATGCATCGATACGAACAAGTAAGCTGCCCTCAATTTTTACGACACAAAGTCATAAAAGTCCGTGTGAATAGAAAGACGTCTCTAAGTTAAACTAATTGATATTCATTTTCCCACTGACTTAGATCTATACGCATGCCTAAATCCACAAGAACAGCCGCCCCGTTTACTTACTAACTCGCATAAAAATAAAATATTAGAAATAATTTCTCAGCAAAAGTTTTTATTTTCTTTCGTAAACTTTTCGATGGAATAATTATATTCGCGTCGATTAATCGATAACTGATTTGATTAGAAATGCAAACAAATAGAATTCATAAATTAACTCTAATTTCGTTCTAACTACGTAGTATGCGTGTCTCTAAGTATTCATACTTTTAGTATTTCTTTTATAATTCCCAACCGTTGATAGAATTTTTATTTCGTAAAGTTGAAATAAAAAATCTACTTGTTTTTTCAATCCAAATGAGACATGTGAATATTTTATATCGTTTAAAGAAGATTCAGTAAACAAACCTAGCTGCAACGAAGTTTTGCTCAGTACTTGTATTAGAGAATCGCAGAATCAATCCAACATAGAATAGAATCAGTGAAATTACAGTCAATAATTTGAATTGATCACGAAAATAATGTTCCATTCTTCCGGAAAAACTTAAACTATCTTGAGTAACAAACTGAAATGAAAGAAACAAACAAAAAACAGACAATAGTAAAATCGTTTCGCTTTTAATTTATAATACATACACCGTGAATTTCTTCTATCAATATACATGTAACAAGAATAATTGTTAATATTTCAGTCCAATCAATTGATACAGATGCATTTTTGGGTGGCTCAAATTTGAACAAAAGCACGTACGAGAAGAGTAAGAGAAAAAATATATAACTAATCTAAAATGATTTGATTACTATACGTCCGTTTTATTCTCCAGGAGATAAGTACATACTAATTGAGAAGCTATTTTGCAAGGCAAAGAATGATGAAACTTTTTTAATTTTTGATAATAAGGATATAATGGAAAACTTGATTCAGAGTCAGCCAGAGGATATTCGAACTGCGTTGAATCATTATAAGTTATGCCGTTCTTTTCAAATCTAAAGTAGAAATATAAGTCGTTATCATTTGTTTAATCGATTTATGGTCTGATTGATTTACTTTGGTTGCGTATCTATATATCTCTTTTTTATCTAAACGAAAAAAGCAAAGATAATTATGAGATATATATTTAGAAAGATACAAATATATTTAGAGTTCCATCGAAAAGAACTCAATGATTTCCATATACTTCAGAAATTAAATATACATTTAAAGAAAACATATATCCATCTCTCTTAAGATTTCTCATCTAAAGTGATCTACGATTCTATGAAAATCATTGACAGTAACAGAACCAAAGCCGTAACAAAGAGCCATTGAGGAACCACAAAAAGAATTGAAACTAAATTTTTTAGGAGTTCTTTGTATTCAAATAAGTATATTTTAAAGACATAATTTGATGAGAATTCATAACGTTCTCTTTTATTGTTCGATTTCAATATGATTTATCCCAAATGTTAAAAATAGAATGATTTGAGTTTCTTAAAAATGTTTCGTTTTATGTATCTGATTCTTCCACTGTTTTTACTATGCACGACTAACTTCTCACCTCTTTACTTTCTCGATACTTGACGAATAGAGGGGCCAATAAACCAAATGAAATAATCCCAGAAAACAAAGCCAATCGGCGACGTTTTAGTTTTTGGTCTGGATGAACTTTATTATACCAAATATTATCCATAGCTTGAGAACAACACGGCTCTGCAATGAATAATTTATCTTTCGCATCAGACGCTACCTTCGAATAGATATTTAAAAAAAAACTTGTTTTCTATTGATAACAGAGAAATTATTAAATATACTTGAAGACAAGTAACATATCCATAGAGTTCATTTTGTTGTAAAATAATTTCACATGCTAGTTCGGTACTATAATCATCAGCTTTATCTAGGCAATTAATTGCATATTGCTCAAAATATTTTGCATTTTCTAAGTAACCATCTTGTAAATGACCATAATCTGCTTCTTTATAATATTCTTTTAAAATTTTTGTTGCAATCAATGCTGGACATATACGATATTTCATAAAACATAAAAGTACTTTAGCTATATCAGTGCGATTCATAAGTATAGCCCATAAAAACAAGTCACGTAGTACATAATCATATGGTTCTAGTCGTTCCATCGTAGCTAATGAATCGCTTTCATTTAGATTATCAACAGACATGCCTTCATCTTGTTGTTGAAGATTTTTTTTTAAACCCCATTTGTGTACATAGTTTTTTTCATCGTCTGATGTTTCAAAATAAAGGTCATGCATATAATCACCAATTATCTTAGTTAGAACTCTATTAAGTGACTCAATATCATGAATTTTTCCTTGCTTTTCATTCAAACTGGCTTCTATAAAATATTTTAAATGAGTTTTATCTGTTTCCTAGAAAATGAATCATCTGTAATCTATGATAAGTCTTTTTATCGATAAAATTCTTACCACTATTTCCGGCGCATAGAGCGTTTTAAGAAGTTTCTGATATCGCGATTCGTCTGGGGATTTCTTTTCGGGGAAAAATATATCGGCAGGATTAAATCCTAATTTGAGAAATTCATAGACGAATGCTGGTAAGTCGTCCGTTAAAGCATCTACAAAAATATCTGTAGGATTCTAAAAATGAACAAATCAATAATAGAAATGTACAAATGAAATAAATATGAATACCCGGATAGAATTTAATGAATTTTGAAAAATAAATTCCCTTGCAACCTGAATACACTTCCATCTCATCGCCAACTTAAGTAGTTTGGTTCGTTCTGTCATTGCTTCGTTGTGAGCATTAAATTCAGCCTTTTCTTTTTGAATATTAGGTGATTCATCTGGTATGCTGGATTGCGTTTTATTTTTTTCAGATCGACCACGTTCACTTTCATATTTTTTTACCTTTGCTAGTTTTTCACGCGCTAAAAAGAGACTTCCAGTCAAAGATAAACACAAATTTATTAGCAATTTATTTACATACAGTGGCAGATGCTTCGAAATATTGTTTCTGACAGCTCAGCTTCAGAATTCAAGTTAAATACATTTATATGAGTTCGAACTGCTGGTTGTAAGCAAAACATAACTATATTAGTTAATAAAGTATTTTCGTCTTGTTCTCTGATTTTATTCGATTTATTTCTTCCAAGAAAAGTGTCTTTTATATCTTTATATAATCGATCGAAGTGTTTTGCAAACATAGTGGCCAATCTTAAAGAAAATAAAAATAGATGGATCAAAAAAAAGAAAGAAATATAGCTGGTTTATATATTTACCTGTAATGTTCAGAATTAAGATGGCGTTCAGTACGATTGCCATTACTATACAGTATAGAAATTTGACAAATAAAAGGAGAATATGAAGCCTGATCCTACCGAGTGTTCGATGCGTGTTGTTCGTGATGTTCAGTTGAATTTTGTAACTCATGATCTTCATTAGTGAATTCCTCAGCGCCCCATATTCGGTCTTGATTGTCAAGATCATTTTCAACGTCCTTCGTTAATATTAACCAGCGACTGAAAAAATCAGCAGCACGACCACTACCCTATTTATCAAAGTATACTATTTGGAAAGTGTTGATGATTAATTCAATTTTCTTACGTCAATAATAACAACAGGAATCTTGGATTTTAAAACAGAACCTATATTTTTTATAGTTTCTATACCACCTTCAACCACAATAGTAACCACTGGTACTACATAAAAAAAAAACATAAATTATCTTTGACCTATTTTATGCGTATTTCTTCGTAGCAATCCTAATAATTATTTTTAGAGGCGGAGATAACTTTTGAATTTCCATCTTATATTGAAAATGATCAAATAGATTGAGTTAAAAAATTTATCAGCATAGTTTTCAATCATATAGGATGTCTTATTTACATTTCTTGTTCAAGTACGTTTAAGTCGTATCAAATTCAGATATTAAATGATGAATCAACAATAAATAATAATTACAATTCTGCTTTTATTGACCTTTAAAAATCTATCGTGTCTTGACATTTCTATATTTCATCGTAACAATTTTCGTCCATTTATTATTTCTACTTCTCTCTCTCTCTCTTTCTCTCTCTCTCTCTCTGTTTGTTTTGTTACTATGGGAGTGAAGCTTAGTTGCTATTTTTTGTTATTCCTATAGTTTCGATTTTAAGTATTATTTTAGTTATTGATAATGATTCATTTATTTGCAAACTATACTTCGATCGAGTATGCTCTACATTTCTTTGAAAACTAAACTAATAACCGTGATCGATAGAAAAAAAAACAGACTAAAGCTTGATATGTTTTATATTAAGTAGTATTTTTGGAAAAGAGTATTATAAGTAGTTCAACTATCAATAACATTTATAGAGATTCCTAAAGGTCGATATTATTATTAATGACTAACCTCGTTTCATCAATACGAGAAGACCCCATGCAAATGAAGACATACTAAAAATGCTAATTCGGATAACTGTGACAAGAAGAAATCAAGAAATGTCACACTAAGTCTAAACTTACTACATGCGCTCATAAACGGTATACGACGCTTCCGAGGTCATCATCAAATCTTAATTGATACAAAGTCGGTTATCAATCAAATACAGTTTTTATTTAAATGAGTAGCCTTATGAGCTTGAACATTCAAAGGCAAAGTTTATAAAAGACTATTATTTTTATGCTATGCTTTGAAAACAAAACTGATATTTTTTCAGTAACGTTAAGAAAAAAAAGAAGACATAGTGTTTTGTTCATCTATATTGTCGTTTTGACCATGTATTTCATACACTATACGATTAAGTTTATTGCTATATCATAACGGGAATTTAAGTAATCAGTAAAATGAAATCATTCAGTCATTATATTATGGTCAACAATCATAAACTGGCAATACGAAAAACTTGATATTACTATTAACAATGGCATATTTTAAAGATTTTTCTTTCACAATTAAAAATTGTAAGGCGCCTGTTCGAAATTAAAAGGTTATTTGCTTAAGTTCAACTAACAATAGAATTACATAGTCATTCAAAATGTAATCTTGATATTTGAAAGAAGACTCGACTTAAAACTAAACAAACAGTAAACATACCGAAAACATCATCATCATTATTTAATCGTGCCATATGAGCAATTAGACGTGTTCGATAATCGTGTGTGTCATAGTTATGCCGTGTACCATCATCTAACATCAGATAATGACTATGATGCTTTTCAAGATCCCATTCGCCATGTTCATGTACTGTAGCTGTCTTGTGAGATACAAGATACGTTGATTGGAAATTTTTCTACAAAATAAAGCATAACGATGTTTATTAATGTTTTTCTTCATAAACTCTAACCTCCGTGGCTTCTTCTTGCGGTGGATTTATTATTGATTCCAAATCTTTTATACAACCCCATTTGCAAATACCGATAGCTGTGATGTTAGTTTTCTTAAAATTTGATAATTTATATTTATTAATTGCTTGTCCAACAACTTGAACGATACCAGTATTATATCCATTAGTAATTAACCATCCATCTTAAAAGAAAATAAGCAACTATTTGAATACTATAATTGTGTCACTACATACTTGGTTCTTTAATTATCTCAATAACACCGTTTATGAAATTTGTTTCAAGCTGAGCACTCATTTTAAAGTATTTTGTTCCACCAATAATAGATACAATAAAGTGAGGTTTTGGAATGTTCCAAGCCTCAACAAGAACTTTTTCTACTTTTTCTTCAGATGTATTCACAGCTAATCGTATATACTAAACAAATAAAAACAAATTAGCATAATGAGTAATTTCGACGTGTCAATTTAAGATTCTGATGATGAATATCAAAATTATATATCGAACGCTCAGTGTTCGATTATTTCGATGTACCCTTTCTAAATTTTCAACGACGTCAAAACTCAGTTCATCTCAGAAAGAAATGGCGACAAAGAATAGTTTCTGTTGAACATTCCAACTATAACGTTTCTATGAAATTCATTTTTGAATGCATAAAAAGGCAATAATTTGACGATTCAATTCGTTATTATAACGTTTGCGGTTAATCATTAAAAATAGGAGTTTTTATTTAAGAAATTATTTTTTTGCATATTCCTGACTCCACTCGAATTCTAGATGTTATATTCACAGTGTAACGGACAAATATAATGTGAGACTATCAAATAAGATTTGTAACAATGTAACGAATCGATATCAAATATCGATAAAGCAACAAAAAAACATTTATGATTACTAGTCAAAATCATTGGGAAAAGTGTATTCTGGAAAATGTTTGGCATTGTCAAAATTTAAAACAGATACAATTGAAATTTTTATGCTACCTACAATATCTTTTGTTAGAACAATCGAAATAATTCTCCTAGCAACGGTTCTAATTATTGAATAATCAAAAATTCGATTGGTTGCTAGTGGTTAAATGGAACTCAATAAAAATTACTAGCATTCTATCGATGGGATTTCTCTCTCGACGGTAGTGCTTTCAATTTTGAAAAGTAGAATATGAGTGTCCAATAGTATGTCATTTTTGAGTACTCGAAATCTAATAGTGATAGAAGAGATTTGAAACAGAAAATGTATGAAGAAAAATAAAATATATTTTAAAGTTTGCACGATGAACTAAGTAACTATCTATCTTATCATACCCGTTCTTTATCTTTAAGTAAACCATATGAAGCCTCAAGTTTTCGAGGATCGTTCGTATCTTCCAAAGTAGTGCTGGTTGATATTCGCGGTAATCTTTTATTGTTTCGTTGTATACAATTTTCGTCGTGAAAACTTAAGAAAAAAACGAGATACGCTTTTGAAAATGTTGATTAAAATCATTACTCGCTGTCTAGATTTGTTGGGCAACACACACGGTGACGAATATGTAATTGATCAATTATAACACTTGCTTTATGTTCAGATTCGTTCTAAAGTGAATAAATGAAATTCAATTAAAATTCTTATCCAACGATAATTCATTCATACTGAATAATGTTGTGACAGATGATATAGTGCTGAACGAGATCTATGCATTTTTATTCTAAAAACGTAGAAGTTCAATGATTATATTTCAGACTAAAGACGGATTGCTTAAATCTATTTGAATTTCTTTATTTAAAATTCACGTCGAAAAATAATTGTACACAACGATTGTTACTAAGCAGGCAAGAGAAAAGTAAATAGCGTCGAGAGGAGAGAAATTATTCTTCATCCATTTTTACTTTCCTCACTATAAATATGCTCGTTCTATAATAACAAAAGGTAATCATAATTCTGTTAGCATTGAATCGAGAGAAATAAAAAAGAGAATGTTGCATTTAATGTGCATACGAACATCTTCTGCACTACTTCTTTAACGTTTCAAATTCATCTGAATAAAAAGACAATGAGTGCAAAAGAACATCTAGAAAAAACAGGGTATATATACGTTCGTTTTATCATTTAAGTAATGGTGATAAACCTTTTCTGATTGATTACAGTACGCATAGTGATAAACCAAATGAAACCGTAAGATTGTTACAATACGTTTTAATTGATAAATACTGTCAATTTCACTATAGAAAGACGAAGAAGAATGGAGAAAAATGAATATAAAAATTCATCCTGCAACCTCACAATTCCCAGATGGTAAATTGTATGCAACTATCACGATCGAGCCTAAATCTGCGGAACGACTAATTGCAAATTTCCGAGTAAATACCTTGTGTATAAAAAAACAAGAACGACAAATAAGGTGAAATGATGGAAAAAGTTAAACTGATATTCTTTTTTTTACAATAGTTAATTGTCGATGAATGTGATAGAGATGAATTCGATGGATCTTTTCGATTCATATCTATATCAGGTTTTGATATCACAAAAAAAGACAAAACCGTAGATATAAAAATTCAAGCCCTTCCTCATAATAAGCATTATGAAACGATGGTAAAAGTATCGAAATCTTGTGTATGTTTTCATTTTGTATGAAAAACAAGCAACGAATAAATTTATTTATTTATTTCAGCCCTTCTTCTTTAGTCGCCAAAGATTTAAGCTAAGTCCAATTATACATTTGTTTTATGTCAAAGCAGCTTCTACTTATAATATGACAATCAGATGGAATCATATTGGTGGGCGCCTTGCTCAAAAATATGTTGTTTATTTCGACAAAACAGAAATTCAATATGTAAGTCGGTTTATTAAGTTTGCATGTGTTGTAAAGTAGTCTACATGAACAATGTCTATCAGCTCGTTTCAATCAAAAGAAAGTAACAAAAAGAAATAGTAGACCTAAAGTGGTGGCAAAAAGTTTAAGAACAATGTATCTTTGATTTTTTTTTCTATAACGCGAAGCACCTAGCTAAATTCAAATAGTAATTTGATTAGCTAATGAGGCGCTCTACCAAATGCATCATATACCAAGGTTTCATAGATGAACTATGATGACCAGGTTTCTAAAAAACCGGACATGGCAATTTTCAAGTCTCAGAAAACTTTGTTGGGCGTATTTTTTAACAGTGCCATCTTAAAGAGCACAGCAT